>JAOWBW010000197.1:502135-579339 GCA_026119855.1 Campanula takesimana | reverse complement strand
ATCTACGTTGTCTCATATTAAGCTCTTTTTGAGAAAACAAGTACTTCAAGCTTTATGATCAGTGAAACTTCAAATTTGGTTCCATAAAAGTAATGTCTCCATTTATGCAAAGCAAAAATATCGCAGCCAACTCTAAATCATGAGTAGGATAATTCTTTTCATAAGGAGATAATTTTCGAGAAGCATAAGCTATTACCTTGCCATCTTGCATCAGAACACAACCCAATCCTTCTTTAGAAGCATCAGTATAAACCATGAAATGCTCAGAACCACTAGGTAAAGCCAAGACTGGAGCTGTAGTCAAACGCCTTTTTAACTCCTGAAAACTTGCTTCACATTTGTCATTCCACTCAAAAGAAATAGCTTTTCGAGTCATATTTGTCAATGGAGTAGCAATCTTGGAGAATCCCTCAATGAACCTCCGATAATAACTAGCCAAGCCCAAGAAACTACGGATCTCTGTCACTGTAGTTGGCCTTTTCCAGTTAACAACTGCTTCAACTTTGGAAGGATCTACTGCAATTCCAGTAGCAGACACAACATGCCCCAAGAATGAAACCTCTTCTAACCAGAAAGCACATTTGCTGAATTTTGCAAATAATTGTTTCTCACGAAGAACTTGTAATACCACTCTGAGATGTTGTTCATGCTCAGCCCGTGATTTAGAATATACAAGAATATCATCAATGAATACCACCACGAAGCAATCAAGATATGGTTTGAATATACGGTTCATCAAATCCATAAATACAGCTGGAGCATTTGTCAAACCGAATGGCATAACAAAAACTCATAATGCCCATACCTGGTACGGAAAGCTGTCTTTGGTATATCCTCAGATCTGATTTTCAACTGATGATAACCACTTCTCAAGTCAAGCTTCGAGTACACTTCTGAACCCTGAAGCTGATCAAACAAGTCATCAATATGAGGTAACGGATATTTGTTCTTGATAGTTACCTGATTAAGATCTCTGTAATCAATACACAATCGCAGAGTCCCATCTTTCTTTCTAACAAATAACACTGGTGCACCCCACGGTGATACACTAGGCCTGATAAAGCCCATTTCAAGCAATTCCTCAAGCTGTGTTTTTAACTCTCTCAACTCAGCTGGAGCCATTCTATAAGGTGCTTTAGAGATTGGTGCTGTACCTAGTAATAACTCAATACAGAACTCAAGCTCTCGATCAGGTGGCATGCTATACTCAGAAGAGAACACATCTGAAAATTCAGACACAACAGAATATCTTCCATCTTGGGAACAGATAAACTCTGGTCAAGCACACATGCGAGATACCCGGCACAACCACGAGATAAAATTTTTCTAGCTTTTAAGCAGAAATAACATGTATAGCACATAAAGGCCTATCACCTTCAAAGGTAAAATCAGGCAAACCAGGGATAGAAAAAGTTACTACTTTTCTATAACAATCAACAGATACATGATGCACATATAGCCAATCCATGCCAAGAATCACGTCAAAGTCCCTTATAGGTAACACGACTAGGTCAGCAAGAAGGGCATGATCACCCACAAGAACCTCACATTTCTTGTAGACCTCAGAAGTAAACATGCAATCTCCCATAGGGGAAGATACTTCTAGCACATAAGGCATAGAATCAGGAAGAACATGCAAATGCGACACAAAATGAGATGCCACATAAGAATGAGATGAGCCTGGATCTATCAAGACTCGCGCTCTCGTACTAGAAAGTAATATAATACCTCCTATGACCGCAGAAGACTCAGCTACACCCTGCTGATCTAGAGCAAACACTCAACCCTGAACTTTTGGTCGACCCCCACTATCTCTCTTGGAACCTGAGGTGGTTGACTTGTACCCCCAACTTGATTTCCTCTATTTTTAGGACAATTTCTAGCAAAATGCCCCACTTCACCACACAATAAACACTTTCCTTGCTTTAGCCAACACTTGTCTTCAGAATGACCTTCTTTCGAACAAAACCCACATACTTTCCGGGACCCTTGGACTGTGTCCTCGAACCAGTTGATACACTACCTTTGCTTTCGGTTGGCTGTCGAAATCGACGATCTTGGCGGCCAGATTTACCACCTTTAGAACCAAATCCCTGAGTTTTCTCTGATACACGACCAGTCATGTTTGTTCCCAACTTCACCTTGTGTTTTTCAATATCATTTTTAATAGTATAAGCCCTCTCCACTGCTTGCTGATAGCTAGTGAGCTGTAGAGAAAGAAGTTGCTTCCTATACTCAGTCTTTAACCCTTTAACAAACCTCTGTGCCTTCTTGGCTTCATTTGGAACTAAGTGATCACAATACCTCGCCAATTCTGTGAACTTGGTTGAGTATTGCCCCACTGTCAGACTTCCTTGCTCCAGATTAAGAAATTCCATCTCCTTTTTATCTTGGACCACTGTTGGAATAAACTGTGACTTGAATGCTTTAAGAAAATTCTCCCATGTCTGTGGTACACCTTCCAGTTCCCAGCTTTTACTCAACACTTGCCACCAATGTTCAGCAGCTTTATCAAGTTTAAAGGTTGCAGAGGTTACCTTATCACCACCCGCACATCTCAAGGCTGTAAAGATCTTCTCAATGCTTTCAATCCACTCCTCTGCCTTTTTAGCATCAAATCCCCGTCAAAACTGCGAGTTTCAGCTTCAAGAACCTTGTAAGGCGATTAGGATATCCCAGTCTACATTATCAACCATTTCTTCTTGAGGAGTTATAGATCTCAGTTGATTACTGCCACTTGTACCTTCAGAACTCATTGTACCTGTAGGTAAACACTCAGCGTTATTAATAACACCCCAAGACTCACCCATACCTAGGCCATAGACCCTATCCAGACTTAGAGCAAACCAAGGTAGTTAAACAGGGTAGCTAAACCAGGGTAGCTCTGATACCAACCTGACACGCCCCCAGGTCCCGGGATCCCCTAATAGAACCTCGAACCTGGATGGGAGTGCCTAACGAGGAACAAGAAACTTAACAAGAAACTGAATGACATCTGTTTAACAAATTGACATGATATATAAACTCTAGGGTAAGGAGCTATACTAGCTCACAACACGAGTTCTAGACAAGAAAATTTAAAAACCAAACTTAACACATACACAGCGGAAACATGCCTAGCACATAAGCTGGCATTAAGAGTACTATACAAGATGTCTAGTGACAACAAGAACTAAACAAGACTGTCTACCCAAAATAAGGAGTTATACAACCCAATACATCGTCCTCACCAAGTGTAAAAGGACACAAGCCCCAAAATAATCACGACCTGCGAAGTAAGCTCCCAACTATGTCGAGCCTCACTGCGCACTATCCTTCCTTTCCTGGGGGGGGGAAACCAATAAAGGGTGAGATAAATCTCAGTAAGCTATTAGATGCAACTACATGACATGTTATCATGCAATTCAAGTAGATACTCAAGTAATCATATATCAAGTATCATCAAGTAACAAGTATATGAGAGGATAATCCACTCATCAAGTAGCACATAAAGCTAATCAAGCAAGTTATAAGGATATTGCTTCCTTCCTTATTCCTCCCAAGAATACCATTGTTGTCGTAGCTTGTATTACTTTGACAATCACGATCAATAACAGGAAACTGATTATTCAGTATGTATCAGAAGACCCGGTAACCAGTGTCATTCCCAATATCAAGACTCATGACTATTCACGAGGTGATCAAGACAAGAGTTTAGCATTCACTTAAATCAGGCTTATTGCTCCAACTAAGGAAGCTATGCCCTTACTATGGCCGGTAGTAAGGGGTCAAGCGGAAATACATAGGGACCCGATTGTCACTTAAGCCCCAGCTCTCGCGACAAGCGTGAACCTATATATTTTCGAACAAGAAAGGAGAACCAGCTGGACTCACACAAGAAGGTACAAGTAGATATTTACTTGAACTACGAGAGAAGAACCAATCCAAAAGTAGTGGACTAGCTCAACAAGGAACATGCTTCAAGTAATTAAGAAGTCACCTTGTATCAAGCAAATGTATGCAATGTTTGCACATACATAACAAGAACATGTCTCATACACGTTAGTGCTTGTTCATAGCACTTTCAAGTTCACTACCATACAAATGTATTGGTGTTAAGCCAAGTACAAGATTTTATTATGTTATATTCAAATTATAATCCAATTCTTTGGACATTCAACAAGTATAAGAGTTATACATTTACTCTTACAAAATTCCAATCCTATTCTTAGGATGTTCAAGTCTAAGACCTTATGCTAATGCCTCTAAGGTGCACAATCATTGGATTTACAACAAGTATAACACATTAGTGCTTGTTCATAGCACTTTCAAGACATAAAGAAGAGATACTACTCTTATACTTATGTTCTCATTTGAGTTCTATAAGTATTAATGTTCAAGACTAAGTTCTAATGCCCTCAAAAGGTACAATTATACTTGCTAGGACATCTTATACTAAGGCTATATGCCTTAGGAGGGATAAGCTTTCAATTCGATTTAGGTTTAAAACACTTTACTTGGAACAGGGGACCGGGCGGGTGTTCGAGGTGAACCGGGCGGGCGCTTGTCCAAAATTCCTAAAACCCATAAGTTTCTGGCCAAAAGGGCGGGCGCCTGGTGACAAACCTGGCGGGCACCTGGTCCAAAAATCAGCAATTCTCAAATTCTTTCCCAGGCTTAGAATTGTCCGTCCCAAGCGTAGGAGTAACATTTACTAACAATTTCACAACTTCAAAATTGCACTAACAAGTTTAAAACCAACTTATTCATTTCCTTTCATTAGTTTACCCAGTAGGGTTTTACTCCCTTTGTCCCAGATTTACAAGTACCACAAAAATCATCCCAAACAAGAAATTAACATTCACAAGTATCGAGAATAACATTTATGCATGTTATTACAAGCAAGGGGAAGCTAATAACTTACCTAGTCAAAATTCAAATTGACCAAAACTTATTTCTGTTCGGCCTGGAACGCTCTATTCAACGCCACGAATATTAATCCGGGATCAGAATCGAGAACGGAGGGATAATTAAGCTCGAGGAGTCGAGAATAGGATAATTCTTAACCCTAGCTTAGAACAGAAGGAGTATACGTAAGAAATTTTGGGGAAGAATGCCTTTCTCAGGCAACACTAGTTGATATACTTCAACTATCCAAGAATGACACTTAGGCCCCTCAAGTTTCACTTTTAACAAAAAGACCCCTAAAGTCAAATTTTCACAAATGACCCAAAAGTCAAAACTAGACATTTAACCACGTTAACTTTTTAAAGCAGTTAAAAATTTAACCCAAGTAAAACTAACACATAATATTGAAGTTCAAGTATTTAACAAATATGTCAAATATTTTAACAAGAAATTCGATGGGTGTTACACCTAAGGTACACAAACATTAACTTCAAGACACATAAAAGAGAGTTACTACTCTTATACTCAAGTTCAAGCTAGGAGGATGAATTATACATCCCATACTCACAAGTTCTTAATCCTATTACTAGGATATTCAAGCTCAAGATCTTGTTCTAGTATCCTTAAGGTGTACAAACCTTGATTACAAGATACCTAGAAGAGTTCATACTCTTATACCCAAGTTATCATTTAATTATGATTCAAGTCCACATTTTATTTGTTCACAAAGGGACTATTTTTCAGTACTAGAGTGTTTTACAACACTCATCTAGGCCATCTAGGGTAGTACCCTAAACCTAGACCAAGAATATTTCGAGTTCAAATTAAGTAAATGAGCTATACAACTCATACTTACAAGTTCATAATCTCCTACATAGGATATTCAAGCTCAAGACACTAATTTGGTGCTCTCAAGGTGCACAAACATAGGTTCCAAGACAAGCATAATACATAAGTGCTTGTTCATAGCACTTTCAAGACACATAAAAGAGTTCTTTCTTTTATACTCAAGTTATAATTTTAATTTAATGAGTAATCATGTTCAAGACTCACTTCTGATGCCCCTAAGGTATCACAACACTTGCTAGGACATCTTATACTAAGGCTATATGCCTTAGGAGGGATAAGCTTTTATTTCAATTTAGATTTAAAACACTTTTGTTGAAACAGGGGACCGGGCGGGCGCCTACCACTGACCGGGCGGCCGCTCAATAGAGCACTTTTGAAACCAAAACTTCTGGTGAAATAGGCGGGCGCGCGAGGGACCACCAGGCGGGCGCCTGGTACAATTTTCAGCAAATACCAAATTTCTTTCCAGACTTATAATTCTCCGTTCCAAGCGTAGGAGTATAAACCCACTAACACTTTCTAACATTCAAGAGTGCATTTTAACATGTTCAGAACACTTCTATAGGGACACTTTATTAATTTATCACCGTCCCACAAGTAATAGAATAATTTTCTTTTATTCCCAATTAAATATTTCACCGTCCCAAAAGTATAAGTATAATTTCCTAATATACTAATATAATCATTTAGGGATACTTCCATTCATTTTCCCGTACCACAAATAATGGTACAATTTTTCTAATAACATTTAAATCAAGTTACTATTTTACCGTCTTACGAGTAGGAGTAACTTTTCTACTAACCTTTTAACAAACCCAGGAGGGTTAACCAAGTTTAAAACACTTTTTCAAATTTCTTTCATACGCAGTATATTTATACTCCCTTTGTCCCAAAATTACAAGTATCACAAAAATTGCTCAAAACACAATTTTAACAAGAACAAGTATCGGGAATAACATATATGCATGTTATTGCAAGTAAGGGAGAGCTAATAACTTACCTAGTCCGAAATCAGTTGACCCAAATTAATTTCTGATCGGTCGGAAACGCTCTATTTAACGCCACGAATATTTATCCGGGACCGGAATCACGAACGGAGGGATAATTAAGCTCGAGGAGTCGAGAATAGGAAGAATCCTAAACCAAGCTTTTTACCCAGAGAGAGTACGAGAAAGTTTGAGAATGAATTGCCTTTCTCAGGCAAACAACATGATATACTTGGAACTTTCCAAGAATTGCAACTAGGCCCCTCAAGTTCTAACTTTGACAAAAAGGCCCCTAAACTTTCAACTTTGACATTTAACCACCTTAATTTTCCAAAGTAGTTAAATAATTAACTCAACTAAAATAGCATATAAATATGCTAGTCAAGAATTTAACAAGCAAGTCAAGAATTTAACAAGAATTAGGATGGGCGTTACATCCTCCCCTCCTTAAAGAAAATTCGTCCTCGAATTTTACTTATCAAGATTATAACATATATAATCAACAAATAGAACTCAAGAGCATCAAGACTATACACATATACTCACAAATAGATATTAGACGTATGCTCACAAGTATTCTATGCAATCCAGATGTATCAATTATAACATCGAAACACATAAAGTCAAGCAGACTCGATTAGTCAATCCACTATATGGGTGAAACATGACATATCCACTAAAAATAATAGAACTGGTCATATCCTCCAGATCACTGTAATACTAGTCAAATCCACTAGGCAATCTCAAATACTGAAGTCGTGGTCATCCATCATTTCAATATTTAAAAATTGACTTCACGTCGGTGTCAAATAATTAACGATAGAGCTGCCTTCGAAATTCATTAATGAATCTCTAACAAGATCAAGAAAATCTCAATAACACGCGTACCTTGGTTGTTTCCACTTATAGGTCAACAAAGATGCCTGAAGTAAACCCACTTCAAAATAGATATATCCTCTATCAAGAAATTTCTCAAGTTGAATCTTCAATTCTTTTAACTCAATCGAGGTCAAGAACATTAATCCAGATGTCAGCACTGTATTCGCACTGTAACAACTCAAGATAATCCAAGTTTCTCATCAAGTAACATGTATTACTCAGTAGAAATTATAGCTGAGATCTCATCAAGAATGGATACATCCATCTGGTTTGGTGTAGAAATTCCACTGTCAATCACATAGGTTAAATACCCAGTACAATCTCGATAACACTGTTCGAACTTTCAATGCATAACATGAATATTATACATAATTATATCATGCTCATAAATATAGTCAAACATACTAGCATAGAACTATTCACCATCTATTGTGGCAAACAAGAATGGCATAACATATAGAAAGCCAAATCATAACACGTAAGAGCCAAGCCACAACACGTATCACATCAATGTCCCATCTAGGTAACAAGACCAAGTTAACATAGAACGTATAGGGTGTTATCACCCACACTTCTATCAAGCTCTTATACATAACGATATCAAGCATGTAGTCTCTTACTAGAGAATACACTTCCACGTAATTCACGAGATAAGGACAAGCATGCATATATAGCACGAAACAATGTCCACTAGACAAGATAGATACGCCTAAGTCTTTAAAGACTCGCGCTCTCGATTCTCAAACCATCTAATCCAATTGGATCAACACTATCAACACCACTCCTATGCCTGGTATAACAACAAGTAAATGAACACTCAACGTCAGAAGCACACCCATAAGCCAACCCACGAATGCCGTAGACCCTATCCAGGCTTAGAGCTAACCATAGCTCTGATACCAAACTGACACGCCCCAAGTCCCGGGATCCCCTAATAGAACCTCGAACCTGATGCGCGTAACTAACAAGAAACAAGAAACTAACGGGAAACAGGAACAATACCTGTTAGAAACAAACTGACATGATATATATACTCAAGAGTAAGGAGCTAAGATAGCTCACAACGAGTTTTAGACCAAGAAAATTAAAACCAAACATGGTTACATACAGCGGAAGACATGCCTAGCACATAATCTGGCTTCAAGAGATGTCTAGAGACAACAAGTACTACACAAGTCTACCCCAAACAAGCCCTGAGTTTAACAACTCATACAACATCGTCCTTACCAAAGTGTAAAAGGACACTAGTCTCAAACAAGAACATCCTGCAGAGTACGTTCCCAGCTATGTCGAGCCTCACTGCGTACTATCCCCTGCTTTCCTGGGGGGGGAAACAAATAAAGGGTGAGATAAATCTCAGTAAGCTATTAACATGCAACTACATGACATGTTATCATGAAATTCCAGTAGATATTCAAGTAATCATATATCAAGTAACAAGTATAGGAGAGGCTAAGCCAACTCAACAAGTAATCAAGCTCAAGATATGATCAGGTAACAAGTAGTCAAGTAGTGTGAGAGGCTAGACCAACTCACCAAAAAGCACATAGGCCTATCACGTATCATTACCTGAATCATTCCTTATTTCTCCCAAGAATACCATTGTTGTTGATGCTTGTATAGCTGATGACAACCACGATCAAGATCAAGAGACTGCTATGCAGTATATAAGAAGACCCGGTAACCAGTGTCATTCACAAGAAAAAGATTCACGAGGTGTTCACGAGTTTAGCATTCACTTATATCAGGCGTAATGCTCTAATACAGGATGCTAAGGCCTTACTATGGCTGGTAGTAAGGGAAAAAACAAACCGAATGCATAGACCCACGATTATCACTTATGCCCCAGCCCTCGCAATAAGCGTGAACCTATACACCCCTCTGCACCAAATAAGCCAGCTGGACTCACACGAGAATGCACAAGTAGATGTTTACTTGGACTACGAGAATAGAACTAAGTCCCATATTAGTGGACCAGTCTTTATGTACCATGTAATCATGTATCATGTGCTCACGAGAATATGCACCATGTAATCATGTATCATGTGCTCACGAGAATACAAGTACACATACGCAATCATTGAGAAGACAAATCAATCTAACAATGGCACGTAGAGTGTCCATATAACACGATCAATCCAAGTTAGAGTCTATTAATAACAGACCTCAAACAAGTAGTAGGGTATATCGTTCTATATCATTTTGTCACATGCCAAGCTTGCACGTACATATTCATATCACGTTTAACACATTAAAGTGTCTATCACGATACCCTTACTATCAAATAGAGCCCAATACCTTAGACTCTAAATACGTAGTAGAATAGGTCACATCATACCTAGTCATAGTCATATCTCACGTATATGTATCGTTAATAATCGAATACATTTTTCAACACATATTGTGTTCTGTAGTTTTTCTTATTAACTTAAATCGTAGTATTCACGATTATATGAATTATCTTCATATTACACTAGTCCCTATTTTCTTTAAGAACCCATTTCAAGACAAGATATCTTCTTTATTCTTTATATACTTCATTGTGTATATACACGATTAAAACCAATCACTAGAACTTTAGTGCTTATTCAAAGCACTTCCAATATACACGTATCAAATTCAAATGTATAGAAGAGTTAATTATTCTCTATCTAATTTGATATCCCAACTCTTTTGGTTATTCATGCCATGTATCAAGTAATCAAGAAGCCACATTCTATCAAGTAACTATATACAAGATTTGCATATACACATCAAGGATCTTTCAAGTTTATTACCATATACATGTATTGGTTTCAAGGCATGTACAAGAATTAGTTGTCTTATACTCAAGTTACTGTCCCAACTTAAGACATTCAAGACATTTACAAGATTTTATCATCTTATATCCAAGTTCTCAATCCATTTCTTTGGATGGTTAAGCATGTATAAGAGGTAATTATCTTATACTTCAAGTTCAAGCTAGGAAGATAAACTATACATCTTTCAAGTATTATTTTCCAATCCTTTTCTTAGGACATTCAAGCTCAAGACATTAGTTGGTTCCCCTAAGTTACACAAACATTAACTTCAAGACACATAAAAGAGAGTTACTACTCTTATACTCAAGTTCAAGCTAGGAGGATGAATTATACATCCCATACTCACAAGTTCTTAATCCTATTACTAGGATATTCAAGCTCAAGATCTTGTTCTAGTATCCTTAAGGTGTAAAAACCTCGATTACAAGATACCTAGAAGAGTTCTTACTCTTATACCCAAGTTATCATTTAATTATGATTCAAGTCCACATTTCATTTGTTCACAAAGGGACTATTTTTCAGTACTAGAGTGTTCTACAACACTCATCTAGGCCATCTAGGGTAGTACCCTAAACCTAGACCAAGAATACTTCGAGTTCTAATTAAGTAAATGAGCTATACAACTCATACTTACAAGTTCATAATCCCATACATAGGATATTCAAGCTCAAGACACTAATTTGGTGCTCTCAGGGTGCACAAACATAGGTTCCAAGACAAGCATAACACATAAGTGTTTGTTCATAGCACTTTCAAGACACATAAAAGAGTTCTTTCTTTTATACTCAAGTTATCATTTTAATTTAATGAGTAATCATGTTCAAGACTCACTTCTGATGCCCCTAAGGTATCACAACACTTGCTAGGACATCTTATACTAAGGCTATATGCCTTAGGAGGGATAAGCTTTTATTTCAATTTAGATTTAAAACACTTTTGTTGAAACAGGGGACCGGGCGGGCGCCTACCACTGACCGGGCGGCCGCTCAATAGAGCACTTTTGAAACAAAAACTTCTGGTGAAATAGGCGGGCGCGCGAGGGACCACCAGGCGGGCGGCTGGTACAATTTTCAGCAAATACCAAATTTCTTTCCAGACTTATAATTCTCCGTCCCAAGCGTACGATTATAAACCCACTAACACTTTCTAACATTCAAGAGTGCATTTTAACATGTTCAGAACACTTCTATAGGGACACTTTATTAATTTATCACCGTCCCACAAGTAATAGAATAATTTTCTTTTATTCCCAATTAAATATTTCACCGTCCCAAAAGTATAAGTATAATTTCCTAATATACTAATATAATCATTTAGGGATACTTTCATTCATTTTCCCGTACCACAAATTATGGTACAATTTTTCTAATAACATTTAAATCAAGTTACTAGTTTACCGTCTCACGAGTAGGAGTAACTTTTCTACTAACCTTTTAACAAACCCAGGAGGGTTAACCAAGTTTAAAACACTTTTTCAAATTTCTTTCATACGCAGTATATTTATACTCCCTTCATCCCAAAATTACAAGTATCACAAAAATTGCTCAAAACACAATTTTAACAAGAACAAGTATCGGGAATAACATATATGCATGTTATTGCAAGTAAGGGGGAGCTAATAACTTACCTAGTCCGAAATCAAGTTGACCCAAATTAATTTCTGATCGGTCGGAAACGCTCTATTTAACGCCACGAATATTTATCCGGGGCCGGAATCACGAACGGAGGGATAATTAAGCTCGAGGAGTCGAGAATAGGAAGAATCCTAAACCAAGCTTTTTACCCAAAGAGAGTACGAGAAAGTTTGAGAATGAATTGCCTTTCTCAGGCAAACAACATGATATACTTGGAACTTTCCAAGAATTGCAACTAGGCCCCTCAAGTTCTAACTTTGACAAAAAGGCCTCTAAACTTTCAACTTTGACATTTAACCACCTTAATTTTCCAAAGTAGTTAAATAATTAACTCAACTAAAATAGCATATAAATATGCTAGTCAAGAATTTAACAAGCAAGTCAATAATTTAACAAGTAATAGGATTAAGAACTTGTGAGTATGGGATGTATAATTATTCCTCCTAGCTTGAACTTGAGTATAAGAGTAGTAACTCTCTTTTATGTGTCTTGAAGTTAATGTTTGTGTACCTTAGGGGCACCAACTAATGTCTTGAGCTTGAATGTCCCAAGAAAATGATTGGAATCAAGATCTTGTTCTAGTATCCTTAAGGTGTACAAACCTTGATTACAAGATACCTAGAAGAGTTCTTACTCTTATACCCAAGTTATCATTTAATTATGATTCAAGTCTACATTTCATTTGTTCACAAAGGGACTATTTTTCAGTACTAGAGTGTTCTACAATACTCATCTAGTCCATCTAGGGTAGTACCCTAAACCTAGACCAAGAATACTTCGAGTTCAAATTAAGTAAATGAGCTATACAACTCATACTTACAAGTTCATAATCCCCTACATAGGATATTCAAGCTCAAGACACTAATTTGGTGCTCTCAGGGTGCACAAACATAGGTTCCAAGACAAGCATAACACATAAGTGCTTGTTCATAGCACTTTCAAGACACATAAAAGAGTTCTTTATTTTATACTCAAGTTATCATTTTAATTTAATGAGTAATCATGTTCAAGACTCACTTCTGATGCCCCTAAGGTATCACAACACTTGCTAGGACATCTTATACTAAGGCTATATGCCTTAGGAAGGATAAGCTTTTATTTCAATTTAGATTTAAAACACTTTTGTTGAAACAGGAGACTGGGCGGGCGCCTACCACTGACCGGGCGGCCGCTCAATAGAGCACTTTTGAAACCAAAACTTTGGTGAAATAGGCTGGCGCGCGAGGGACCACCAGGCGGGCGCCTGGTACAATTTTCAGCAAATACCAAATTTCTTTCCAGACTTATAATTCTCTGTCCCAAGCATAGGAGTATAAACCCACTAACACTTTCTAACATTCAAGAGTGCATTTTAACATGTTCAGAACACTTCTATAAGGACACTTTATTAATTTATCACCGTCCCACAAGTAATAGAATAATTTTCTTTTATTCCCAATTAAATATTTCACCGTCCCAAAAGTATAAGTATAATTTCCTAATATACTAATATAATCAATTAGGGATACTTCCATTCATTTTCCCGTACCACAAATAATGGTACAATTTTTCTAGTAACATTTAAATCAAGTTACTATTTTACCGTCTCATTAGTAGGAGTAACTTTTCTACTAACCTTTTAACAAACCCAGGAGGGTTAACCAAGTTTAAAACACTTTTTCAAATTTCTTTCATACGCAGTATATTTATACTCCCTTCGTCCCAAAATTACAAGTATCACAAAAATTGCTCAAAACACAATTTTAACAAGAACAATTATCGGGAATAACATATATGTATGTTATTGCAAGTAAGGGGGAGCTAATAACTTACCTAGTCCGAAATCAAGTTGACCCAAATTAATTTCTGATCGGTCGGAAACGCTCTATTTAACGCCACGAATATTTATCCGGGACCGGAATCACGAACGGAGGGATAATTAAGCTCGAGGAGTCGAGAATAGGAAGAATCCTAAACCAAGCTTTTTACCCAGAGAGAGTACGAGAAAGTTTGAGAATGAATTGCCTTTCTCAGGCAAACAACATGATATACTTGGAACTTTCCAAGAATTGCAACTAGGCCCCTCAAGTTCTAACTTTGACAAAAAGGCCCCTAAACTTTCAACTTTGACATTTAACCACCTTAATTTTCCAAAGTAGTTAAATAATTAACTCAACTAAAATAGCATATAAATATGCTAGTCAATAATTTAACAAGCAAGTCAAGAATTTAACAAGAATTAGGATGGGCGTTACATGCGTTGTCGTGTGCACAATGTGATATACTAAACTTGGAACTGTACTTATATCTGATCCTTCCTGTGAGTCTGTGACCATATTATTAGTACCTCACTATGTTTGAACTCACAATTAATCATAGTAAATATGTTTTGATAAATAAATAATCAATCCATTGAATATATGATGTATACAAAAGAACTGAACACAGGCAACCCAAGACAAAGCCCAACAGCTAAGCTGCCCTGTTTCCACTCAAGCCAACAGTCAAATCATTACATGATCTACCTATCATCTATACATCCAATAAACTGAAGAACTACCTATTACAGACTCCCTCTACCTCAAATGAATTATCAAGATGATAAATACAAATAAGATTCAACAGCTAAGGATCTACAAGCCCAACAGCTAAGCTCCCCTGTCTCAACAGCTAAGACTAATTTTCTTCAACAGCTCCACATCATCAGATCCTTGAAGAATGATTATTCCAATATTACCTGTCATTGGAATAACTCATATTGAAGCTTGTTCAAGTGTGAATACACCTTCTCTACCCTTGACAACCTGTACAAGAAGAAACAACAAACATTCAGTCAAAGTCAAAGGGAACCATTACTTCTCTGTACCCTTGTTTCCCAAACGGCTACTACTATACCCTTGTCCCCCAACGGCTCTATCCCCTCCCTTATATAAAGGAGTATACTGGCATGTTGTCAAGTGACCTTTTAAGACCCTCTACACCCTTTTTACACCCTTACAATCCTTTGTAGTCTCACTGCACTCTCACTCTGCAGTCTTAAATATTTGCATATACCCCTGGAAATATTGTGCCTCTTTGCACCCAGTTACAACCCACTTCAGCTAGCTAACAGCCAAGCTATTTTCTTTTGTAAAACACACTTGTGATTATTTTTATTTTCTTTTTCTCGCTTTGAAAGAAGCAACCTTAATTGAAGTGTAAATTAAGTAGAGGGGGTTCAAAGGAACTTGCCTTATCAATTCTTGTAACTCTTATTGAAGAGAATATTATAGTGGACTGGTCTCACTGTTCCAACAGTGGGGGTGGATGTAAGAGAAGGGTTTTCCCTCTGAACCACTTGAAAATGTTGTGTACACTCTTGTCTATACACTAACACACACATACACCTTGTCCTTTTATTTATTCTTTCATTTATATTCCGCTGCACATTTCTTTTATTTATTTATTTTTCAACAGCTAACCTTAAACAGTTAGCTGTCTAAGTTTTAATTAATCTGTTTATTTAGTTAAACAGGGCCTTTCAATTGGCATCAGAGCTTGGATTCACCATATAGAGTCTAACAACTTGTGAAAGATCCATTCAACCCACCATGCCTCAACCAAGAAGAAACAATGAAAATGACATTCCACACATTGATGATTGTGGATCTTTTGAGATTTATTCCTCAAAAATTAAAACCTATCTAGATGCTAATAGCATATGGAACTGGTATGTCTTAGAAAATGAAGTTGAACCTCCCACCCAAGCAGAAGTTAATGGAGGAGGTAGCAAAATCAAATCTCCTGAAGACTGGACTGATGCTTAAAGACAATTTATGACTGCTAACTTAAAAGTTAAGAATATTCTGCAGAAAAGTGTGAATGACTCCCTAGCTCAAGAAATAGCTAAAGTACCAAGTTCTAAAGGAGCATGGGAACTAATTAACACTAAGTTCACTAAACACACCAGTGTTAGAACCCAGAATCTATATAACTTATTAAGACAATTAGACAACTTCAAATTCTACCCTAGAGAGAAAGTGAGCACTGCAAGACCAAGATTTGAAGATCTTGTAAGAGCCATTTCAGACCATGGAAAAACCTCTGAACAATCTGACCTATGCTTAAAGATATACTCTAATATTCCTCAAGAGTATGAGAAAGTAGCCCTTCCCATTAGAGAAGGAGCTGAATGGAGTAGTATGACCATAGAACAATACTTTGGTAAACTTGAAGCATATGAACTAGAAGGAATGATCAAAATTCAACCAGCATCCACCATATCTCAAACCCTTGCCCTTGTTGCTCAAGAGCAAACCCAGAAATAGTTTTCCCAACAGGACATTGACACTCTTGTAATTAATGCTCTACAAAAACTGAACATAACTCCTAAACAAGAATCAAAACCAATTTCTCAGAAGACATTCCAAGTCTTATCTCCATGACTGTCAGAAATGCCATAAAACATCAAAAGAAAGCTTTTGACAGAAGATACAGTCCTTCACCATCCAACCCAACTCAAGAAGTTGTTAAAAAGAGCATTGAGTGTTACAACTGTGGTAAACCAGATCACTATGCTGCTGATTGCAAAAAAAACTAAGAAACCAAGAGAACACTAAAAAAGAATGAATTATTCTAAAGAAGTCATTCATAGTTCTAGGTGCAACTGCTATAATTGTGTCAAGGCTAAGAATGACAAAAATAAAGAACAAGTTATGCTTGCTGACTCTTCTAGGTTTAGTGATGAAGAATTTGATTCATCAAACTTAAATAGTGAGGAAGAAGATGCATTACTGTGTTTGGTTGCACAGGAATGTGATGACTCAGATAATAAAGAGGACCTAGAATCCTTAGCTACTGCTGAAGAACTTAAAGAGGTACATAATTTTAACTCTCTTAATATAGAAGGTTTTAAAAATTTAGTTTGCATCCTTTTGATTCAAAAGAAGAAACAAGAATCTAGCTTTGCTGCCTTCATCACAGAAAACCTTGAGCAATCAAAAACTATTGAAAATCTCAAATCCCTAAACACTAACCTTGAAACAACCAAAAAGGATCTAGAAGAAAAGTGTCAAAAACTTGAAAATGACATACTTAGCTCAACAGCTACGACTGACTGTTCTAAATCCCAAAAGGATAATGAACAGGAAATAAGTACCTTGAAGGAGGAAAAAAATGCTTTAAAAAGAAAAATTAACTCCTGGAACAAATCAAGCAATGCTTTATCCATGTATCACTTTAATCAAAGACATCCTGGGGACAGATCTGGAATAGGAGCATATAATCCCACACTCAAAACCTACACTCCACCTACTGGTGATAGAGCTGTTGAAACTATGATTTTACAAAGTCTCAACACATTCTCTACCAAGAAATCATCTTACCCATTCAAACAAAGGAAGATGTATATAAATAGAGGAATAAAGAGAGTAAATTGAAATTGGATTCTCCAACAATTCCTGATTCTCAAGCTTCCACCAGTACTGATGATATTAAATCTCAGAAAAAGAAGCAAGAACAGGATCCTAGAAAGCATAGACAAGTCAGAAAGCCAAGACAAGCTGAACAGCCAAGGCAAACTGGACAGCCAAGACAGGCTAGACAGCAGAGGCACTCTAGGCAACCTAGACAAAACTGGCAATATTCCAATTGGAAAAGCCATGCTGTTGGGTATGCTTATCTTTTAACCCTCTCACTTATGTTAGAAATTGATTGATACCATCACCTATGAGTATTTTATGGACTTAGGGATCTTATGTAAGAAGTTTATAACTTAAATTTAGCCAAGTCCATTTTATAGTATAGGCTTAGATTATAGGACTTGAAGCTATGATCGAAGATTTTATAAGCAGGATTCATTTCACCACGCAGGATGTTCTCTGCGCAGGTCGCCACTGCGCATAGATCTCTTGCGCTGCTTTTGACCCTGCTCAGTTTTCAAGGTCTTATTCCCCAACTCAGAAGTTGAGATCTTCCTTTGGTATGACCAAGCATGGTGCGCATGCTCCCCATACGCAGCATCCTTGCGCACCGGCAATGCGCATGCCTTTGTGCGCGCACGCTCAACCTTGGTCAAATTTCTTATCTCCTGATCTCATATTCTAGAAGCTTGGAAAGCGTCAAGACAAGATACGGTTTTTGGATTGAGCCAAAGTGCTGAGGTGTGCACAAACGACAAAATAAGCACACTCAGCAACACTATTAGTGGAGACACGCTTCAACGGTCATATTTCAAAAGAAGACAGCTGTCAACCTTCTAGAAGAAGCTTTTGAATTTAGTCTTCATGCCCAGTCTCCAACGGCTCAAAGGCACCTACGCACCAATCATATTGTGCCAGGTCATCAACCTTGATCAGAGCTCCAACGGCTATAAAAGGACATCTGCGCACCAATCATATAGTGCCAGCTCATCGTCCTTGCTCAGAGCATCAACGGCTAGTTTTAAGCTCTCAGCTATAAATAGCCTGCTCATCTTCATTTCCAAGTAGCTTGAGTGCTCGTTAAGCCAGAGCTAGAGTTTCATGCTTCATTAAGAAACCTTGAAGATCTGAAGACTGCTGCTCAATATTTCCAGATTCATTAGAACAGTCTTCAAGATCTTCAAACCTTCAAACTCCTGCCCAGATCCTAAGCCTTATATCACCAGAATTCTTGGTGCTCTTCATCTATTATATTCATAGAGCCCAGAATTTCTGTCACACACACACCTCTTGAAACTTTGATCATTCCGATCTAACTTCTAGAGATACACCGGTTTAGTCTAGGATTTGATCTTCATCGAATAGATTTAGATTTGAGTTTAGATTCATTGTAATCTTGTAATAGTTACTCATATCAATATAAATCTCATAGTTAGAAATCCAAGACTAAACATCTTGGTAGAGGACGTAGATCTTTCCTTGATCGAACCTCTCCAAATAGCTTGTCCATCATTTTTACTGCTTACTTCATGCTTAACTATTTATGTATTACTGCTTTGTTTGATCTTTCAGATTGCTACACTTTACTGCTGTAATTTTTATTACTCATTTGCCCTAGCACAATTTTATCCAACTCTTTAGCCAAAATTTAGCGCATGCGTTTTTCATTTCTGCGCAGCTTTCCCTGCGCAGTAGCTGTTTATATCTGCGCAGTATACTCTGCGCAGAGCTTCTTTAAATCTTCCGCTGTGCATTTCACACTCTTTCTGCGCACTGTACTTAGCCAAAATAAGAGTTGTGCGTATTTGCCATTGTTTTGCAAAAGGGTTTGAAAAGAATTTTAAAAACGCTATTCACCCCCATCCCTCTAGCATTTTTCATACCCTGGTTGCCCTTCTGGGACCAACAAGTGGTATCAGAGGAAACATCTTCATAAAACGTGTATATGTTTTTCAAGATTAACAGCTTGGGTGCCGATTCAATATGGATTCAAAATCTTGGGCAATGGCTAACTATTCACATGTTCCTGCGCCTGCTCAAACCTCATCAAATTCAGAAAGTTCTCCAAACCTGGTGGATCCTCATGCAAACCTCATGTTCTCTCTCAACAGTGACTCAAAGAAAGATGATGACTTGGTCTGCCACAACTGCAGAATGCCAGGACATTTCGCTTCAAAATGCCCTACACCAAAACTTGAGTACATGAGGAAAAGCAACCCTGCGCACAAAGCACCTAAGCATACTAAATGGTTGCTAAAGAAAACAGCGCAGAGAAGGAACTAAAGACTTGGATAGAGACTGACACTGAAGACAGCAATGCTGATTCTGAGGATGGACTGCTATGCTTAGTGGCAAATGCTGACAATGATTCAGAAGCTGTTTCTGAAATGGAACCTAAGCATGCGCCAAGGACAATCAGGAAAAGGCCCCTTCACTCAACTAGTGGAAATGGGACACCTTCACCAAGCAGACAATGGCAAGTACCTATTTGCTAGAGCAAACCTGACAAAGCTACGTCATCACCAACTCCGCAGCCGCGCAAGGAATCTCTTAAAGTGCCTGCTGAACTTAAATGATAATGATAACTCTGTTGTAGAAGTGCAAGTCAATGTTCCAACAAGCAGAAAAGGTCTCCTGCTTCACTGCGCACTCTCAAGCGCATATTTGGTATCGACAGCGGATTATAGACATGACTAGAGATGTCAACGCTCTAGAAGATGTGCGTGAAGGAATAGGTCCCTCAGTAACATATGGTGACAACAAAAAAGGGCACATAATTAGATATGGACTAATCAGAATAGATAGTCTCAAACACAACCTGCTCTTCATATCACAATTCTGGGATAAAAGCCTAGAATGCCAATTCATTTTAACGCATTGCTATATCAAGGATGGCACATCTGGAATAACTTTGCTCACAGGGACTCGTAAGACCCCTTTTTCCATTATTGATCTTACTGCTATAAATTCTATCACTAATCTCTGGTTTGAAGCAAAGAAAGTGAAAGCAACCTAAGCAGTCTTTCTCCAGCAAGATTGCATCCTCAACTTCATAATGCTTACAACTGCTTCACATGGATCTGTTTGGACCGGTCACCACCGCGAGCATTGAAGGAAACTAATATACATTAGTTGTGGTGGATGACTATCGTGAGCGTTAGATACACATGGGTCGAAATGATGATATCCAAAGACGACGCTATGATATCTCGACTGCTCTCTTTCGAAAGCTCCAAGCTCAAAAAGAAGACATCGTAAGCTTAGATCAGACAATGGAACTAAGTTCAAAGAATAACGGTGTTGCTCAATATTGTGATGACCATGGAATTGATCACAATATCTCTGCTGCTGGAGTTCCTCAACAAAATGGCGTTGTGGAAAGAATCGTACGTTGATTGAGGCTGGGAAGACAATGATAGCAGAAGCAAAGCTTCCAAAGTATTTTTGGGGAGAAGCTATCAACGCTGCATGCTTTAGTCATAATAGATCCCTCATCAACAAAGCCTACAACAAAACTCCATATGAGTTATGGAGAGGAAGAGCGCCCAACATTGCTTTCTTCAAGATTTTTGGCTGCAAATGCTATATCCTCTACAACAGAAAAGAGCACAGAGGTAAATTCGATGCCAAAGCAGATGAAGGTATTTTTGTTGGGTATGCCAAATATTCTAAAACTTTTCGTGTTTTAAATAGAACAGCTCTAGTAATTATAGAATCTGTACATGTTACTTTTGATGAACATTCTCTTTTTGAGACACATTTGGCTCCAAATGATTCTGATGTTTCTGCTGAGCTTAATAAGATAGGTGCGCAGCAACAATCAGTTCCTACGCAGAATGACAATCAAGCAGATCAAATTCAGAATCAAGCAAGTACATCTCATGCGCATACACCCGATGCTGCGCCAGAAGTAATTACTCCTGATGAGCAAACACCTCCTCCTGCGCATGATGTTTCTCCACTTCAGCAAATTTCATTTGATGATCTTGATACTGGAGCAAATGAAGTACCCATTGAAGATCTTCGTATTCCTACCACTCAACCTAACTTACCTCCCGAGGTTCGTGAAGTTAGAGATCATCCAACTACAAACATCATTGGTGATCTCAATGTAGGGGTTCGTACAAGGAGAGCATCCAACTTTGATGCATATAATTCCTTTATTTCTCAAATCGAACCAAAGAAGATTGATGAAGCTCTCAAAGATTCAAGCTGGGTTATTGTTATGCAAGAAGAGCTTAACCAATTTGAGCGCTGCAAAGTTTGGACTTTAGTACCCAGACCTCATGACCAAGGAGTTATTGGTACAAGATGGGTATTCAGAAACAAGATGGATGAGAATGGAAGCACCACAAGAAACAAAGCAAGGTTGGTTGTGCAAGGCTATAGGCAAGAGGAAGGAATCGACTACGATGAAACTAACGCGTCCGTTGTAAGACTTGAAGCTATAAGGATCTTCCTAGCTTACGCTGCTCACAAGAAATTCAAGATTTATCAAATGGATGTGAAGAGCGCATTTCTCAATGGTGAACTCCAAGAGACGGTCTACGTAGCTCAACCACCTGGATTTGAAGATAGCAGATTTCCAAATCACGTCTTCAAACTTCAAAAAGCTTTGTATGGACTTAAGCAAGCTCCAAGAGCATGGTATGATACTCTATCAAAATTCCTACTAGAGAAAGGCTTCAAGCGCGGTAAAATTGATACAACTCTTTTTATTGCTAAGTATAATAATCATTCTTTACTTGTTCAAATTTATGTCGATGATATTATATTTGGTTCTACTAATGAGTTACTTTGTAAGAGCTTTGAAAAGCTCATGAAAAGCAAGTTTGAGATGAGCATGATGGGAGAACTTACCTTCTTCCTCGGGCTTCAAATCAAACAATTAAATGATGGCATCTTCATAAATCAAGCCAAGTACACAAGGGACTTAATCAAGAAATTTGGACTTGAGAATGGTAAAGCATACGACACTCCAATGGCCACGGGCAATAAGCTTGACAAAGACTTAAAAGGTAAGAAAGTTGATCAAACTTTATTGTTGGGTTTCGATCAAACATGCGCAGCGGAAATTAGCATTTAAAATTTTGAAACCCAAAGCCCATAGATCCGTTCATATGATTAAATCAAATACAATAACATGAATATAGGATAAAACTAACCCTTGATGGCTATCAAATTTTCTCTTGGTCTTTGGTGGAGATTTGAAGACTTGATCACGATCACAAAGCTTGAACACGAAATTTGAAGATGATGATTTTCACCCTCTAGCGGTATCCACACTTCGAACGAATATCAAAGGAGCTTCTTTGATCTTGGTTGCTAGACCAACAACTATGAAACACACTTTCACAATTTGATATGACTATATGGAATTTTTCTTTTGTGTATTATTTTGTTCTTCAACCAAAGATGTCTTAGAACAAAATAAAACCTCTCTCAAACTCTTTGGAGACTCACAAAAGGCTATCTCTGAAGTTCTGGCCGAACTCATCCTTTTATATATAAGCAAGACCTATTCCAAATAGGAATCTTGTGTCAAAAGACATTCCAAATCGAATTAGGAAAGTGCCAGTCGACAGTACTGTGCGGCCGCCCAGAATACACTGTGCGGTCGCACATCTATCTGAAACAAAACTGGTACATTTCTGAGCTAAGTGTGCGGCCGCCCAGTCAATACTGTGCGGTCGCCCACTTCCCCAGAATGTCCAGAATTTCCAAAATTCCAATATAGTCCTTTTAAAGATTCGTTCTATTGTGTGTGACCCTCTAGGATTATACTAAGTTGGCAATGGGCTCAAACATGATCCCATAAGATATGATTAGGTTCTAGCAAACCGTCATACCCACCCAAATAGTATAACTAGATACAAGTTCGCATTCCTTTAGAATATGTCACAATCCCTTTGTCCACGATGTCATTGAACACAAGTCATGGTCAAACAGTCAACTTGTTTTGTTCAATACTTTCTCGATTCCGAATATGTTGATAATTCAAATGATATTGATCCAATCAATCCATTTGAGTCCGGCCGAACATTTCATCAACATCATTCCTTCGAGGGGCCCAAGCTTGACATCTCTCCGTGGAGGGACAAATCCATTTAGCTTATTATTCTTCCCAACGGGAATCCGATTATGCCAATCATACCCTTTATAACTACCGTGTTAAGGTAGCGTTTGAATATGTCAAACAAAATGTTCATCAAGTGGAAGACTATAATAACTTCATGTCTAAGGATTCAAATGACATAACTAATATGAGATATATGTACGACATAGACCATGACATAAGTCTCATACAGCGGGTCAAGTCCAGTACCTTGTTCCAAACAAGTACCCATAAATCTAACATGATCATCCCATGATCATTTAGCCTTTATACTAGTGCTTAACAAGCACTAGGGACGGGGATTATTATAAGTAAACATGAACAACAATAATAATCAAAACATCTCTTTATTGATATGAAATAAATGATAACAATTACAACGTTTATTAAACGTGCCTAGGGCACCACTACCAACAATCTCCCACTTGCCCTAGGCCCAATCTCCCATATATCTAATACCCATGGACCTAACATGACCATCATGTTTAGCTTGTGGAAGTCCCTTTGTTAGCGGGTCCGCAACATTGTCATCAGTAGGTACTCTGCATATATTTACGTCTCCCCTATCAACGATCTCTCGAATGATATGAAAACGCCTATGTATGTGTTTGGATTTCTGATGTGCTCTTGGTTCCTTTGCTTGAGCAATAGCACCATTATTGTCGCAATAAAGGTCTATTGGACTAGCAATACTAGGAACCACTTCAAGTTCAGTTATGAACTTCTTAATCCAAACAGCTTCCTTTGCCGCATCCGATGCAGCAATATACTCAGCTTCTGTTGTAGAATCAGCGGTTGTACTTTGCTTGGAACTCTTCCAGCTTACAGCTCCACCATTTAACATAAACACAAATCCCGATTGCGATCGGCTATCATCTTTGTCGGTTTGGAAGCTTGCATCCGTGTAAGCATTTATAATGAGATCATCTTCCATTCCTCCATAGACCAAAAACGAGTCTTTAGTTCTTCTCAAGTACTTAAGAATCGCTTTTACAGCTATCCAGTGATTTTCGCCAGGGTCGGATTGGTATCTACTTGTCATACTCAAAGCATAAGACACATCCGGCCTAGTACAAATCATGGCATACATGATGGACCCAATTGCCGAAGCATATGGAACATCATTCATTTTCTCACGCTCATCTTTTGTCTTAGGACATTGAGTCTTGCTTAGAGAAACTCCATGTAACACGGGCAAGGTGCCTCTCTTAGAATTTTCCATACGGAATCTTCTAATGACCTTGTCAATGTATGTACTTTGGCTTAAACCAAGTAGCCTCCTTGATCTATCTCTATAGATCTTAATGCCAAGTATATATGCGGCTTCTCCCATATCTTTCATTGCAAAACACTTTCCCAACCAAGTCTTTACAGACTGAAGTGTAGGAATGTCGTTTCCAATGAGCAATATGTCATCCACGTATAAGACAAAGAATAGCACTATGCTCCCACTAATCTTCTTGTATACACAAGGCTCATCTTCGTTCTTGATGAAACCAAACTCTTTGACCGATTCATCAAAAAGGAGATTCCAACTCCTAGAAGCTTGCTTCAATCCATAGATGGATCTCTGCAATTTGCATACCTTAGAATCTTGTTCAAAACCTTCTGGTTGTGTCATATACACATCCTCTTGAAGTTTTCCATTCAGGAAAGCGGTTTTGACGTCCATCTGCCATATTTCATAGTCATGATATGCGGCAATGGCAAGCAAAATTCTTATAGACTTGATCATTGCTACGGGTGAAAAGGTCTCATCATATTCAATACCATGAACTTGCCTATAACCTTTCGCTACAAGCCTAGCTTTGTAAGTATGCACCTTCCCATCCATGTCAGTCTTCTTCTTGAAGACCCATTTGCATCCTATGGTTTTTACACCTTCGGGCGCATCAATCAAATTCCAAACTTGATTGTCTTGCATGGATTGCAATTTGGATTTCATGTCCGAATCAGGAGAAGACATCGCCTCTTGGTAGGTTGACGGTTCATCATTCTCAATGATTTCTACCTCATTACTATCCGTTACGAGAAATCCATATCTCTCGGGTTCGGATCGTAACCTACTAGATCTGCGAGTTGCTTGTTTACTTTGAACGGGTTCCACAACTCCTTGTGGTTCTTGTTCTTGCTCCACCATTGGTTCAATGTTATTTTCCGGGTCTCGAATTTCTTCAAGATTTATTTTACTCCCACTGATTTCTTTGGAGAGAAACTCTTTCTCTAGAAAGACACCAGTTCGGGCAACAAACACTTTGTTGTCCTCTCGGTTGTAAAAGTAATATCCTTTAGTTTCCTTAGGATATCCCACGAAATTACATTTATCAGATTTGTGTGCAAGTTTGTCTGAGATAAGTCTTTTGACAAAAACTTCACAACCCCAAATCTTCATGAAAGATAGATAAGGCTTCTTTCCGCTCCACATCTCATATGGAGTCTTTTGAACCGATTTAGTTGGAACACGATTTAGTGTGAAAGCAGCGGTTTCTAGGGCGTAACCCCAAAAGGATATTGGAAGATCAACTTGACTCATCATTGATCGAACCATGTCTAACAAAGTCCGATTCCTCCTCTTGGACACACCATTCCATTGTGGTGTTCCAGGTGGAGTCAATTGTGAAACTATTCCACAATTCTTTAGATGATCATCAAATTCTTGACTTAAGTATTCTCCACCTCGATCTGATCGAAGTGCTTTTATACTTTTGCCAAGTTGTTTTTCTACTTCATTTTGAAATATTCTAAATATCTCAAATGCTTCACTTTTATGTTTCATTAGGTAAACATACCCAAATCTACTATAATCATCAGTGAAGGTTATGAAGTATTGAAATCCTCCCCTAGCATTGCTACTTAATGGTCCGCATACATCGGAATGTATCAACCCCAATAAGTCGCTTGCCCTTTCACCCAACTTGGTAAAAGGTGTCTTAGTCATTTCCAAGGAGACACGACTCACAAGTGTCATATGACTCGAGGTCACATGAACCTAAAAGTCCGTCCCCATGGAGTTTTGAGATACGCTTCTCATTAATATGACCAAGACGGCAATGCCACAAATAAGTATGATTTACATCATTAGGTTTAGATTTCTTATTTACATGATAGACATTATTTTCATTCTTGACATCCAAGATATAAAGGCCATTAAATGAATTAGCAATACCATAAAGCACATCATTTAAATAAATAGAAAATTTCTTATTCTCAATAAGAAACTTAAAACCTTCATTATCCAAACAAGAAATTGAAATAATATTTCTGCTTAAATCCAGAACATAATAACAATTGTTCAAAACAAGAATTAATCCGGAAGGTAAAGTGACTTCATAAGTCCCTACGGCTAATGCAGCAACTCTTGCTCCATTTCCCACACGTAGATCTACTTCACCTTCTTTAAGCAGTCTCCTATTCTTTAGTCCATGCACATTTAGACAAATGTGAGAACCACATCCGGTATCCAATACCCAAGAATCAGTGGTAGAAAGGAGAATATCTATCATATAGATACCTGAAGTCGACGCAGCCTTGCTGCCCTTCTTCTTCTTTTGATCTTCCAAGAAAGTCTTGCAATTACGTTTCCAATGACCAATTTCTTGACAATGGAAACAAATTGCATCCTTTTGTGTATCGGGTTTTGCCTCAGAAGCCTTGGCAACCTTTGCCTTGCTTATCTTGGGTTTGACAACTTTTGCCTTACCCTTGCCTTTGGCACCAGGCTTCTTCCCATCATGAACCAAGAGCACGGGAGAACCTTTCTCCACAATTTTCATCTCTGCAGTTTTGAGCATCCCATGCAACTCAGAGAGATTCTTATCCATTCCATGCATGTTATAATTCATCACAAACTGATTATAACTTTTAGGCAATGAATTAAGAATGAGATCCGTGGCTAGCTCCAATGGGATTGGATAGCCAAGTTTCTCAAGGTGCTCTACATAACCTTTCATTTTAAGAAAGTGAGGACTCACTTGTTGCCCTTCATTCATTTTACAAGTAGTGAATGCAACAATGGTCTTGTACCTCTCTTGCCTAGCTTGCTCTTGAAACATGGTTCTCAACTCCACGCCTATCTCATAGGCTTCCAAATGTTCCAAACTTTGTTGGAGTTTTGAACACATAGCGGCAAGCATGAGACAGCTTACATCTCTAGAATCATTACGATGTTTCTTGTAATTGTCTCTTTCTACCCTAGGGGCAGTAGGCGGTGGTTCAGCAGGGAGAGGCCCATCGAGAATGTACAACTTATCTTCTTGCCTAAGAACGATTCTTATGCTACGGATCCAATCCATAAAGTTAGTACCATTCTCTTCGAGCTTATCCTTCTCAAGGATCGATCGCAACGACATTGATTGAGTGTTATTAGTCATTATCTACAAATATGCAAAATTTCCAAAATTTAATAAGTACCGATTTTCATTAAAGAGATAAATAATGTATTTTAAACAAAATACTCCCACTAAATTATATAACCTTCTTATACATCCAATGTATAATATAATTTAATTGGATTGAGATCCCGCTTTAATCTAATTTTGAGTACGCTTTGGCGCACCGCTCAAAATTAAATCAATTAGGTAGACAACTCTTGTCAATCATATCTCATATGACTCTCAGTTCTTTTCATGAGATTCTTTAAGAAATCCAATTTTAAAAAAACATGTTAAATCTCATCTTTGCCTTAAGCCCAAAACTGTTTTGACGCTTAATTAAGTCCAACCATTTTAAACGCATAGGAAACTCTTATTCACTCATCTTGCTCAAACATGAATAAAATCAATGCACCTCGCTTTGGCGAGCCCACATAAAATTACTCATGTATAAACAAGTGTTTTAATCATGGCATGGCAAAAGGACTTAAAACTTTCTTTGAAGGTTCATCACATATAGCATATAACACATTTATGAGCACATAATATAAACATGTTATACATCAAGTTTAGCCACTAAATCAATCTCCATTAATTTAAGCATGGTATTTATGTGTCATTAGTTTCTCTATAATTATGAGGATGAGACTATTTCAACTTCGGTTATTATTTCCAAATCAAGACAACAAGAAGTGCGGTCGAACTAAGCCATTAGGCAACCACAATCCCGCACTAATTCAAGAAACCAAGAAAGTAGTCCATGTGGCCGAAACTAAGCAATAGATGGTCTCGATGAACGTAGACCAATTGCATTCACAATTCCACATGGATCTCCAAACTTTGAATCAAGAACTTTGTTTCTCAATTTTAGCAATTATGAACTCTTCATAATTCTAACTTCGTTTCATCTTTGAAACTTTGATTGCGATCAAGTTTGGGAAACACAATCTCGATGAACGCAGATTAGCCATCCAAACCTTGAACCAATCTTAGAATCACAAGACTAAAACAAATAGGAAAATCAAACCCCAAGATCCACACACAAACCAACTACCCAAAACCCATTCCAGATCAGCAGGTCTGGATTGGTTCTGTTACTGGTTTTGTTGAACCTCTCGAAAATTCCAAATTCTGATTTTTGAGCAAAATCAGACATTCTGATCTAGGCGTGCGGCCGCCCAAAAAAGACCTGTGCGGTCGCCCAAAAACCGTGCGGCCGCCCAGTATCTTCCATGCGGTCGCCCGGTTCAATCAGAATGTGCAGAATTTTAAGTTCAAAAATTTTGTCTCAAAATTGTTTTTCCCTGATTATTAAAACTTTGATCCAATCAAAAATTAATAACCAACAATTCTGAATCCACCATAATTTATTTATTGCGATTGAATCGTGCGATTAAAGTTGCAAAACAATAAACCACATAAAATCACATAACACATAAACATCACATATTCCAATATTCATATCATGCAAGGCACATAAACAATTTATATACACATAACATGATCTAGGTATTGATATAATCAACATGAACGGGGCTCTGATACCACTGTTGGGTTTCGATCAAACATGCGCAGCGGAAATTAGCATTTAAAATTTTGAAACCCAAAGCCCATAGATCCGTTCATATGATTAAATCAAATACAATAACATGAATATAGGATAAAACTAACCCTTGATGGCTATCAAATTTTCTCTTGGTCTTTGGTGGAGATTTGAAGACTTGATCACGATCACAAAGCTTGAACACGAACTTTGAAGATGATGATTTTCACCCTCTAGCGGTATCCACACTTCGAACGAATATCAAAGGAGCTTCTTTGATCTTGGTTGCTAGACCAACAAATATGAAACACACTTTCACAATTTGATATGACTATATGGAATTTTTCTTTTGTGTATTATTTTGTTCTTCAACCAAAGATGTCTTAGAACAAAATAAAA
The DNA here is from genome assembly GCA_026119855.1 of Campanula takesimana. Classification (NCBI taxonomy): domain Eukaryota; kingdom Viridiplantae; phylum Streptophyta; class Magnoliopsida; order Asterales; family Campanulaceae; genus Campanula; species Campanula takesimana. The sequence goes on along the minus strand of JAOWBW010000197.1, from coordinate 549,498 downwards.
CCTCTCTCAAACTCTTTGGAGACTCACAAAAGGCTATCTCTGAAGTTCTGGCCGAACTCATCCTTTTATATATAAGCAAGACCTATTCCAAATAGGAATCTTGTGTCAAAAGACATTCCAAATCGAATTAGGAAAGTGCCAGTCGACAGTACTGTGCGGCCGCCCAGAATACACTGTGTGGTCGCACATCTATCTGAAACAAAACTGGTACATTTCTGAGCTAAGTGTGCGGCCGCCCAGTCGATACTGTGCGGTCGCCCACTTCCCCAGAATGTCCAGAATTTCCAAAATTCCAATATAGTCCTTTTAAAGATTCGTTCTATTGTGTGTGACCCTCTAGGATTATACTAAGTTGGCAATGGGCTCAAACATGATCCCATAAGATATGATTAGGTTCTAGCAAACCGTCATACCTACCCAAATAGTATAACTAGATACAAGTTCGCATTCCTTTAGAATATGTCACAATCCCTTTGTCCACGATGTCATTGAACACAAGTCATGGTCAAACAGTCAACTTGTTTTGTTCAATACTTTCTCGATTCCGAATATGTTGATAATTCAAATGCTATTGATCCAATCAATCCATTTGAGTCCGGCCGAACATTTCATCAACATCATTCCTTCGAGGGGCCCAAGCTTGACATCTCTCCGTGGAGGGACAAATCCATTTAGCTTATTATTCTTCCCAATGGGAATCCGATTATGCCAATCATACCCTTTATAACTACCGTGTTAAGGTAGCGTTTGAATATGTCAAACACAATGTTCATCAAGTGGAAGACTATAATAACTTCATGTCTAAGGATTCAAATGACATAACTAATATGAGATATATGTACGACATAGACCATGACATAAGTCTCATACAGCGGGTCAAGTCCAGTACCTTGTTCCAAACAAGTACCCATAAATCTAACATGATCATCCCATGATCATTTAGCCTTTATACTAGTGCTTAACAAGCACTAGGGACGGGGATTATTATAAGTAAACATGAACAACAATAATAATCAAAACATCTCTTTATTGATATGAAATAAATGATAACAATTACAACGTTTATTAAACGTGCCTAGGGCACCACTACCAACATTTATATCGAGGTATGATTGGCTCTCTCCTTTATCTTACTGCAAACAGGCCAGATATTATGTTTAGTGTTTGTCTGTGCGCGCTATCAAGCGGACCCTAGAGAAGCGCACTTAACTGCTGTTAAACGCATTATTCGTTATCTTTTTGGAACTATTAACCTTGGACTTTGGTATACCAAAGATTCGAATTTCGATTTGCTAGGTTATTCAGATGCAAACTACGTAACATGCACAATTGACAGAAAGAGCACAAGTGGAACTTGTTATTTCCTTGGAAATCGACTTGTTGCGTGGGGAAGCAAGAAGCAAGCTGCTGTGTCCATCTCTACTACAGAAGCTGAATACATTGCTGCTGGAAGCTGCTGCTGCCAAATCCTATGGATGAAGCAACAATTAGTGGACTATGGAATTCATGAAATAAATTGCCCAATCTTCTGCGATAATATGTCAACCATAGCAGTATCCAACAATCCTATCATGCATTCAAAGACAAAGCACATCGACATCAAATATCATTTTCTCAAGGACCATGTTGAAAAAGGAAATATACACTTAGAGGACGTGGACACAGATAATCAAATTGCCGATATCCTCACAAAGGCTCTTGACGCAAAGCGATTTATCTTCTTGAGAGGAGAAATGGGTATGCTTGAACTCAGCTAACTTGTCCATATAGTTTATTACAAATATTCTTGTGTTTGCTTGATAAGTTTTCAAAGGATAAGTTTCATGCATCTGCGCAGCCCCTGCGCAGTAAGTTTATGCGCATGGAACAATTCAGTTGTAAGATTTGAAGAATCTTTGCGCCATTTTAAGCGCTGCGATCAATGTCAAGTGCACTTAGCATGGACCGCAGGTAAGTGTTCTATTCATTAGATTTTGCACATAGGTCCTTGACTGAAAAGTCAACACTAATTCACAAGGGTACTTGTGTAATTAAAATTTTCCCTCACCTTAATTTTTTTTAATTTTCTTGGGAAATTACGTTTATACCCATGCGCATATCCCAGATGTCATCAATGCAAAAGGCCATTGATTGACAGCGCACGTCATTTCCTGCAAAATCATTTATGTGGGAAATGAACCGATTGTGACTGGCTCTTAGGCTCTGACACACGTGCGCCTAGGCTTTCACACGCGCGTTCCTTAAGGTGACACGTGGCATTGCTATCTTGCGCCACTGCACTTTTCTTCCAAATTCTTCCTCGCTATCGTGCGCCTGAACTTCTTTATCTTCCTTCCCTACTTAAACCAATTCTCTCTCTACCTCTCTCTCTCTACCCTTCTCTCTACTTTAAAACTCTCGCTCTCTCTCTCTCTAACCTCTTCACTCAAACCTTCATTTTCATCTCATAAACTCTTCATCTTCAACCTCGACCCTTCTTCTTCTTCGTCTCTCGACCACTTCAATGGCTCTGATGAAAAGCAAAACTCAAGAACCAAAAATCGTCCTCTCCGATTCCCCATCTCATTCTGAACCTGAGAACTCTCAGAATGAAGAAGAATTAGAAGAACAAATAGAGCAACCCACCGTCGATGACATGGTATGTTTCTTTATTACTCATTACTTTCGCCATTGTTATTCTTGAAGGTTTTATCACTCCCTTTTTCGATTTCTCCATCATTTCTCAATATTTTTTTAAAAACGATTGTTGCTATGCGTTCGTATTCCTCTGATCTACAGTTATATGTTGTTTATTCTACGATCTATTAGCATTTGAGTTGCTTTCTATGGATTTTTAGGTCCGAATACCTTCTTGCCAGTTGGACTATCTTTCTGACTTTGTGGGTTCATTATTTGTTTGTTGACTTTATAATTTACATGGTTTTGATCGTCTGGTCAACGCAGTTATTCTGATATACTTTTTGTCAAATTTGGTCAACTTTCGATTTTTTGATATTCTTAGTATTCATGAATATTCAATGTGTTCTTTATGCCCCTTTATTTATATATATATATTTTTTTGGAATTCATGAAATTTCTCCAAGTATTTTCTTCATGCGCATATTTTTATTACTGCGCATATCTTTATGTTCACTAACTTTCTGCGCATACTTTCATGTTCCTTGCATATCCATATATGATTATTTTGCGCATCATTGTTTTTTTTTGTATGGATTTGTGCGCATAGGTATGTTTGTGCTATTTGCGCATGCGCACTGCTCCATGCGCAACAGGTTGTCTAATTCTAGCTACTGTCTTACGCAGGGTCCCCTATACTTCATCCTTGGATGGGAAGTGAATGTAGCAGATCTTTCTCAAGACGCAACTGGACGACACCTGCTGCGCCATCTCAATTCCTCCGGCATTCTTCCGTTGTTCACTCTAAATCAATCATTCATTGTGCCATCTCTCGTCGATGAGTTCTTCAAAACTGTAAAAGTTGTCCCGGCAAAACTCGACGGAAAACCAACGGAGATGATCATGGCCACTGTACAAAAGAGCGATGTAACTGTTCATCCTAACCATATTCGCAAGCTCTGTAGCTTCACAGTTGATAATGCTCCAGTTGATTATGATGAGGATCATCAGAATAAACTTGCGCAGAAGCTAATTGGCGTACCTTCTCTAAACAAGAAATGGACAGTTCATGATAGAAAAGAATTCGGTGAGGTGATGTACCACCTGTGCACCATCATTGGAGATTCTCTCAACTGCAAAAATGGAAATAACGGGAAGTTCATCTCTAAGCAGTGGGAATACTGCGCAGCTACCTACAACAATGTTAAACTCGACTGGCCACAAATTATTTGGAATGAGATTGTAAAGGGCATGAACAGTTATGGTAAAAGGTTCAACGTAGGGAAGACCAAGTACAGAACTCACAACAGGCTGCTCATCAAACTCTTGTTGACATATGGTGAATTGGCTACCTCTGTTGAGAAGAAGTCAATCAAGAAGCAGTCCTGTGATTCCAAGTACTACTCCAGACCTCAACTCCAGACTTTGCGGAATGAGATTGGTAATGAAGACTACTACCGCATCTGGAAAGCTGACAAGGATCCCAACAAAGAGCCATGGATAGGAGAGGAACCCACTAATGGGAAGAAGAAAAGAGCGCAGCAGACACTACTGCGCCTGCGTAGGAAGCACCAGAAGAGGCGTATAAACAAAAGGGGAAGGGCATCGCTGAGCCCAATACCAAGAAAAGGAAAGAAATTCCTTTTGTTCAATTTACCAAGGGAATCTCAATCCCAGAATCAGATCCTACTCCCACACCTGCTCCTGCTCCTACAAGACCATCCTCAAAGAAGCGCAAGGGTGATCTTAGTGGCCTTTCAGAAGATGCTGCTGTTCAGGGGGAGCCAAGGCTCAAAGCTTCGAGTACCAGGAAGCTATCCATAGTGCTGACATCACACATGTTTCTCCCCGCCGAAAGCAGAAGGTGCGCAGCAACGCTAAAAGATTGAAGAAGAGCCGCACTCCATACGATGCACCTGAAAAGATTAAGGACAATGTCACTGCCTCTGACAGCAGTAAACATTCTTCATTTGTTAAGCCTTCTCCATCCACAATTCCCAAGTTCCCTACTTTTTCAACCTCCTCATCGAATGAGCTGCGCCAGATCTTACAAGCCTTGCATTCTATTCAAGCGAATCAAATCGCTACGCAGTTACAGCTGACTCAACTCCTTACTGCACAAACCAATTTTCAGTACCAACTTGACACGCAACGTTTGGAGATTGCTACCATTAAGGGGAGAATGCGAAGGAGAGTGCAAAGGCAAGTGCGAAGGAGAGTAAGGAGAGTGCAAAGGAAAGTTCATCCGCAAATCTCTCTGAGCCTACGCAAGAAAAAACACCTAATGTATTTGATCAACTTATCCTGAACTCTCTCAAATCCATCAGCGCACTGCTCGAAAACGTTAGCGCAGTGCTCAACAATGTGTGCACCTTTGAAGCGATTGATGGTGGCTTCAGGGAAATTTTGAGAAAGCTAAAGAAAACCCTTGTAGATGGGTTACATAAAGGATTTGCTGATCTAGAAGCTCAGATTTTGAAGATTGGACAAGGAGCTCCTGCGCAAGGAAATGAGCTCAAAATTGAAGATGTACGAGAATGCATAACTAAATCCATGACAGATTTTCCCATGCGTCAGGATAAACTATGCAATGCTCGACATTCAAGCCAGCATCAACACATAGCGCCTTCATACCGACACAAGACTGGAAGCTACGCAGACTGCCATCCAGACGGACTGCGGAGCAAATTTCAAAGAGCTGCTTGATGACAATGCCGATATGCGCAGATGCATGAAGACTTATGTTGGCCAAGCTGTTGAGTTCCAGGAAAAGTTTCAAGATTTAAAGGTTGAACTCATGAACTAATTCAATAACTTACAGAACGAGCTAGGTGAAGCCCTATGCCGCATCAAGGTAGATTAGTTTTTCCTTGCAAGTATTTTGTTGTTGTTGCGCAAGTACTCTTTGTGCGCTTTTGTTTTTGTTGCGCAAAGAACTTTGTTTTGTGCCTAGTTTAATCTTGTTCATATCTTGTAATTGTGCAACTATTATAAGTTCAAGTTTAATGAGAAAAATTGCATCATTAGTTTCAAAACCTTATTCAAATCAAATTTCTTATTTGTGGAACAATGAATGCATTATTTCAAACTTCATACGCATAATCTTAAACTGCCCATATTTTCTACGCATGATATTTAAACATTCAGTTTAAACGCATACTAAACTAAAATTCATAACCTTTGTATGCGCTGGATGATATTTCTATCTTTCCAATATTGTAAGTTAAATCTTTTGGATAGATTAGAAATCTATAGCACTGGCTAGTGTGTGCATTGACTTGAGGCATGAGTTACCATTCACATTTTTTTTGGACATCTTATATCAAGTATAATGAATTGCCTTTGCTATAGTAGGTAATGGCATCAATCATTTAGGGGGAGATTGTTGGGTATGCTTATCTTTTAACCCTCTCACTTATGTTAGAAATTGATTGATAACATCACCTATGAGTATTTTATGGACTTTGGAACCTTATGTAAGAAGTTTATAACTTCAATTTAGCCAAGTCCGTTTTATAGTATAGGCTTAGATTATAGGACTTGAGCTATGATCGAAGATTTTCTAAGCAGGATATTCACTGCGCAGGATGTTCTCTGCGCAGGTCGCCACTGCGCATAGATCTCTTGCGCAACTTTTGACCCTGCTCAGTTTTCAAGGTCTTATTCCCCAAATCAGAAGTTGAGATCTTCCTTTGGTATGACCAAGCATGGTGCGCATGCTCCCTATGTGCATCATCCTTGCGCACCGGTAATGCGCATGCCTTTGTGCACGCACGCTCAACCTTGGTCAAATTTCTTATCTCCTGATCTCATATTCTAGAAGCTTGGAAAGCGTCAAGATAAGCTACGCTTTTTGGATTGAGCCAAAGTGCTGAGGTGTGCACAAACGAAAAAATAAGCACACTCAGCAACACCATTACTGGAGACACGCTTCAACGGTCATATTTCAAAAGAAGACAGCTGTCAACCTTCTAGAAGAAGCTTTTGAATTTAGTCTTCATGCTCAGTCTCCAATGTCTCAAAGGCACCTGCGCACCAATCATGTTGTGCCAGGTCATTAACCTTGATCAGAGCTCCAACGGCTATAAAAGGACATCTGCGCACCAATCATATAGTGCCAGCTCATCGTCTTTGCTCAGAGCATCAACGACTAGTTTTAAGCTCTCAACTATAAATAGCCTGCTCATCTTCATTTCCAAGTAGCTTGAGTGCTCGTTAAGCCAGAGCTATAGTTTCATGCTTCATTAAGAAACCTTGAAGATCTGAAGACTGCTGCTCAATATTTCCAGATTCATTAGAACAGCCTTCAAGATCTTCAAACCTTCAAACTCCTGCCCAGATCCTAAGCCTTATATCACCAGAATTCTTGGTGCTCTTCATCTCTTATATTCATAGAGCCCAGAATTCTGTCACACACACACACCTCTTGAAGCTTTGATCATTCCGATCTAACTTCTAGAGATACACCGGTTTAGTCTAGGATTTGATCTTCATCGAATAGATTTAGATTTGAGTTTAGATTCATTGTAATCTTGTAATAGTTACTCATATCAATATAAATCTCAGAGTTAGAAATCCAAGACTAACCATCTTGGTAGAGGACGTAGATCTTTCCTTGATCGAACCTCTCCAAATAGCTTGTCCATCATTCTTACTGCTTACTTCATGCTTAACTATATATGTATTACTGCTTTGTTTGATCTTTCAGATTGCTACACTTTACTACTGTAATTGTTATTACTCATTTGCCCTAGCACAATTTTATCCAACTCTTTAGCCAAAATTTAGCGCGTGCGTTTTTCATTTCTGCGCAGCTTTCCCTGCGCAGTAGCTGTTTATCTCTGCGCAGTATACTCTGCGCAGAGCTGCTTTAAATCTTCCGCTGTGCATTTCACACTCTTGCTGCGTGCTATACGTAGCTAAAATAAGAGTTGTGCGTATTTGCCATTGTTTTGCATAAGGGTTTGAAAAGAATTTTAAAAACGCTATTCACCCCCCCCTCTAGCATTTTCATACCCTTATTGCCCTTTTGGGACCAACACATGCTTATCAGTCCCAAAATTCTTCTCCTAGATCATCTTACAAATCACAAAACTCCAGACAGCAATCTCATTTTCATCAACCAATATACAGAAATCAAAGCCCATACAATACTGGACACCTATATAACTCCCCTCAACCCTTCACATTGACACCCTACATGATGCAAATCATGTCCTACTATAACACCCTTAACCAGTTCTTCAAAAGAAGATCAGGCGGCAAGGCTAGGGTACCAAAGAAATTCTAATCCTTTGGACCCAAAAAGAATAAAGGGTACCGTAATTTTTCCATTTTGTTTTGTAGGAATCTAATAAAGGAATCTGGTACTTAGATAGTGGATGTAGCAGACACATGACTTACAACAAGGAATGGCTTCAACAGCTAACTCCAAAGAATGGTCCCAATGTTACATTTGGTGACAATTCTCAAGCAAGAGTCAAAGGATCAGGCAATCTAGTGACCAAGGAGATCATCTTTACAGATGTATCTTATGTTGAAGGCCTTAAACACAATTTGATTAGCATTAGTCAAATTTGTGACAAAGGTTATCATGTTATCTGCACAAAGAACCAGTGCCAAGTCAAAGATAAAAAACACAAGGTTATTCTAACAGGAGTTAGAAAGAAGAACCTCTACTGCCTCCACCTTGAAGTTGTTCAAACTTCTACTGCTCATTGTCTATTAACCTACAGACAATCAGACATGTCTTAGCTGTGGCATAAAAGACTTGCTCACCTAAATCTCAAAACCATTTCCAAGTTATCCATCTCCAACCTTGTCAAAGGTCTTCCCAAAATTCCTTTCAAGAAAGACAAGTTATGCAGAGCCTGTCAATGTGGAAAACAAAAGAAGACATCCGTTTCTGCTAAAACCAGACTGGACACAACCAAGCCTCTTGATCTCCTTCATATGGACCTTTTTGGCCCAATTAGAACCAGATCTCTAGGTGGAAAGAGATACGCCCTTGTAGTTGTTGATGACTACACAAGATTCACTTGGATCATTCTTCTTGAATCCAAAAGTGATACACTGAATAATCTCACTCAGCTGTTCAACAAAGTTCAGAACTTTAAAGGCTTGTCTATCAAAAGGATAAGATCTGATCATGGAAATGAATTTGAGAACACTGGAGTTGACACTTATTGTAATCAAATAGGGATTGATCACAACTTTTCAGCTCCAAGAACTCCTCAACAAAATAGAGTTGCAGAAAGAAAGGATAGGACCATTTGTGAAGCAGCAAGAGCAATGCTGTCAGAACATAATCTTCCTAAATACTTTTAGGGTGAAGCTGTAACTACTGCTGTTTATGTACAAAACAAAACTCTTATCAACAAGTATCATATGAAGACCCCATATGAGTTGTGGAATGGAAAGGTCCCTACCATATCCTACTTTCATGGATTTGGAAGCAAATGCTACATTCACAACAATGGGAAGAGTAACCTAGATAAGTTTGATTCAAAGAGTGATGAAGGAATCTTTCTTGGTTACTCCAACACTAGCAAAGCCTACAGAGTATACAACAAGAGAAGACTGGTTGTAGAAGAATCAATTCATGTTGACTTTGATGAAAACAATGATCAAAGCAACACTGACTTGTGTGATTTTGATGAAAGCATTGGAAATTCTGACAACCTTCCAGAACCATCACCCACAATCAACAATCCTTCTCCCTAAAATGAAAACAACACCATTCTTCCCTATGTTCTGCCTAAAGATACTCCCAACAGCTTACCCACTCCCAACAGCTCTCCTCTTCCCATCAACCAAGATGAAACTGTTAGCTGTCAAATAATACCTTCTCAAATCTCCACTCCAATTCCCATTGTCAATGATGAGAACCTTGTCATTTCAATTCCCATTCAGAAAGAAACCATTCCTGATGGCATTCCCCACTATGATATTTTCATGAGTGCCTTCATATCTCAAATTGAACCTAAAAGGATCCATGAAGCCCTTCAAGATGCAGACTGGATAGAAGCAATGGAAGAAGAACTTGAACAGTTTGAAACGAATAAAGTTTGGAAACTTGTTCCAAAACCCAGAAATCAAACTGTCATAGGCACCAGATGGGTATTTAGAAATAAAATGAGTGAAGATGGTACTGTAGTGAGAAACAAAGCAAGACTTGTTGCTCATGGATACAGACAAGAAGAAGGAATACACTATGATGAAACTTTTTCCCCTGTAGCAAGACTTGAAGCCATAAGACTATTCCTAGCCTTTGCATCTTTCAAGAAGATGAAAGTATTCCAAATGGATGTCAAGAGTGCATTCCTGAATGGAGTACTTAATGAACAAGTGTTTGTTGCTCAATCTCCTGGATTTGAACACCCCAAGTTCCCAAACCATGTATACAAGTTGGACAAAGTCTTGTACGGCCTGAAACAAGCTCCTAAAGCTTGGTATGACACTTTGTCAAATTTCCTTCTCAATAAAGTATTTACTAAAGGTCATATTGACAACACTCTGTTCATAAAAAAGTATGGAGATGACACCTTACTCATTCAGGTCTATGTTGATGACATTATTTCTAGGTCTTCAAGTCAAATAAATGAAGGATGGAATATTCATTAACCAAGCCAAGTACACCAGAGACATGATAAAGAAGTTTGATATGCAGAATGCCTCAACAGCTAAGACACCTCCGCCTACCACAACAAAACATCATGCTGACACTGATGGTCAAAGTGTTGATCAAACACTTTACAGAAGCTATATAGGATCTCTCCTATATGTTACTGCCTTAAGGCCAGACATCATGTTCAGTGTATGTCTCTATGCTAGATTTCAAGCCAATCCCAAAGAATCTCATCTTGCTGCTGTTAAGAGGATTTTGAGATATCTAAAAGGAACTCCTGATTATGGATTATGGTATCCTAATGAATCTCCATTCTCACTAATTGGCTTTACTGACTCAAACTATGCTGGATGCAATCTGGACAAAAAATCAACAAGTGGTGGATGTCAATTCATTGGATCAAGAACTGTATCTTGGTCTAGCAAAAAGCAAACATCAGTTGCAACCTCAACAGCTGAGGCTGAGTATGTTGCAGCTGGTCTCTGTTTTCCCAAATATTATACTTAAAAAGTCAACTTCAAGACTTTGGTATGAATATCACTAGTATTCCCATATTTTGTGATAATTCAAGTACAATAGCTATGACTGAGAATCCTGTTCAACACTCTAAAACCAAACACATTGAAGTCAGACATCACTTCATTAGAGATCATGTTGAAAAGGGAAATATTAACTTATCCAAAGTTGGTACTGAGGCTAATGTCTTTGACATACTAACTAAAGCTATGGATGAAAAGAGGTTTGAACTTTTGAGAGAAATGTTAGGAATGATTAACTTGCCTAAGTAAAAGGGATTAACTGAAAATTATTTCATAAACTTTAAACTAGTACAAAGAACATAGTTAGCTACTTACATTGTTTCAACAGCTAACTTAAACAGATCTCTATTCAAGAATAACCATATGATGGCCTGTTTACATCATATGGTTTGAATCTATTCCTTAACCTATCTACCCCTGTGAAATTTGGTAGACCTACCCCTCTCAAAATTCCCTTCCAAAAAAAAAAAACAAAAAGAGTACAAAAACTATTCCCCAACAACTAACCAACTAACTTAGCTGTTCAACCCTGTTCCTCTCATAACACTTGCTTCCAAATTGATCCAGACCCCTTCCCAGATGCTTCCTGCCTCCTTTCCTCTCCATATGACCTAGCTGGTACAGACTGAATTGGCTCTAAATACCTCTCCAACCATATTGGATGCCTTTCCATAACTGGATCAATGGAAGTCACTGAATGCTGCAATGGTGGACCCATAGTTCTTGGCCACCACTCCTCAACAGGATCATAAGGAGGAAAGTCATCCAAGGGAGACATAAAGCTAAAGGTACCTGAGGTTTGGATACTCTCATTGGCTATCATAGCCATGTGAGATAAAGGTCCACCATCATTGCCCTCATTGACTTGAACAGGACTAAAACACCTCAAATATTGCCTAAACAGTTGAGTGTGAGTAGTTGATAGAGACTGCTGGACCCCATAGAAATTGTCACCCCCTCCCTTTAGCACTGCCATGCTAATGGACAAAGAATCTCTTGTCACTGGGGCAAAAACCCTTGGCTGTTCAGCATTAGGTACCTTTTTTTGCCTGAGCAGCTAAGCTATCCTCCTGACTCATCAACTCTCTAAATGTAAATGGCCTCAAAACCTGGTTTCCATCAACAGCTTTCCTTCCTATGTCCTTCTCATGGACCTTCAACCCTCCCTTCTTCATTAAGTCCCCAAGGGAATGGACCCTTTGGACTTCAGTTTGTGCAGCATTTGCTTTCCTGCTCTCCTTCCCTACTCTCATATTCCGACCAAACAACTTTATACTACTCTTCCCCTCTACCTGTTTTTCTTTTCCCTTTCCCTCAACTGTTCTAAGCTTATCCAATCTCTCACTCTCTAACTTCTCTATAGCTTCCTTTTCACACTCCCAATCTCTCTTTCTCTTCTCTATCTCTTTCACCTCTCTATACTTCAAAGGGTGATCTAGAGAAAGCTGTTCTACTTCCTCATATATCTAATGATCACTTTGTATGGTATATGACCTATATTCTCTTTCAAATCTCTCTCTATCTGTTTCCTCACCAGTTGGAACTGTAAAGATCAATGTCTTAACAGTTTGAGCCATCTTTTTGGGATTAAACTTAGAAGAAAGTCTCCCCATTTTCTTTGAAAATAAACTGAGTATGTAGTCTACTGCTAAGACCAAAGAGAAAACATAGTATGGTTTAAACAGCTAAGTGCATATTCCTTATATACACAAGGAATTTATGTTGGTCCATAATAGGGTATGACCATAGACTTAGCTGTTGAGTAAAATATATGTCCAAAATATCGACTTACTTGACCACCAAATCTGTACTATTGGTACAAAAGTGTGGAAATTATGAGAAGTGATGGTAAAAATTAATTTTGTAGTGTGTTATGTTATATTTAGCACCTTACTTTCCTTAAAGAGCCGCCCACTATTTCTGGAAATAAATGCTATACCTTTTAATTCTATTCTATTTACTGTTCACTTAAACAGTAATAGAGGGTAACTGTCACTTCACCTTAACGGCTACCTTTAAATCCCCACATCGCCTCTTTCTCCCAAAATATAACCGTTGTACCCACCTTCTACACCACGATCCTTCCATTATTCCTCACCTTTTATAAAGAAATCCTCAGTAAATCCCTTTTGAAAATTCACAATTTTTCGAGTACTCTATTTTCAAACCCTAACCCTCTGTTTCTTTCTCATCCATTTATTTAAGATCAATGACTCTCCCTGAAGAATATCACGGTTACTACATCGAGAATGCTTTCTTTGAAGGTGAAGTAGGAACCTATGTCAAAGAAATACTAGAAAACAATGGCCTTCTCAACATGTTAGCTGCTCAGAATCCAATTCTTGAGAATGCTTGCTCTGAGGTATATCGAATTGGAACTAGGCTAAAAGATAGCTCTATTCAATGTGTATTCCAAAATGTCATAATGATCATCAAACCTGAAGATGTTCATACCACTTATGGGTTTTCAAACCACAGAAGCCTTCTAACCAACATTTGGAGCAAAGACTTGGATGCAACATTCAGTGTTCTCTACAAGCAATTCACCAATCAAGAACATGTTGACTATGAGTCTGTAAAGAACAAATCAATCTTGAAGAAGAACCTGTCCATCAACAATTCTGCTCTTAGTGATGTGGTTATCAAAGGAATGTGTGGAAAACAATCTTCTTTGGACCAGCTGAGCTCTTCAGAATGGAAGATTGCCCTTGGTCTGATTTGAAGGAAAGTGAATTGGTGCACAGTGATGCTTGAAAATTTCAATCTTGCCACTTCTCTATCTCTCCACAAACCTTATGTGAGATCCACCAAACCTAATCTGTTTAGATTCATGAGTGGGATTCTAGCAAAGAAGCTCAGTAACCTCCCTGCAATCCTCAACACCAAGTGTCTTGCACTTGTTCCACTCAGTATCTCCAAGAAATTTGACAAAAAGACAATCCCTCTCAAAGGTTTTAAAGAGGGAACAGCTAAGTCCTCCAAAGCCAAACCCTCAACAGCTAAGGCAAGCAAGAAGGCCTCAACAGCTAAGTCTGGATATGATGAAGCTCTAGCCACAAGAATGGCCACTAGAGGAACAATCAAGACCATTCCAAGAAGGAAATCCATAGCTGTCAAAGGTAAAGGAAAGAAGAACAAGAATGATGAACCTCACTCTTCCTCAACCTCCTCAACTTCCAGGGAGTCAACTAAATCCACCTCTCAAACCTCCTTATTACCTGGTGATAGTCATGAACAAACCATTGTAAGTGGGGAAAGGGTTAAAGCTGCTGATAGCAAGGCTAGTCATATTTATGTTGATGATGAAGCAACAGTGAGTGAAGGAGAGTCTGAAGTTAAGAAAGCAAGTGGCTCCAGTGGTGTAATGGAGATTGATGAAAAAGAGTTTGATGTCCAACTATCTCTTCAACAACAAATTGAAGAGATCAGAAAAGCCAAGCAAGGAAAAGGACCACCTGAGCTAGTTGCCCCAACAGCTGAGCAAGCTATGCCAACAGCTGAGCAGGATCTCCCAGCAGCTAAATCTGTTCATCCAACAGACAAGGTAATATCTTCATCTTCCTTTGCTGGTCAATTCATAGTAAAAAGAAGACGTATGAGATCTCCATCTTCTTCTCCCAAAAGGCAAAGACAAGCATCCCCTCCCTCTCCCAATCTGATTTCCAGTTCAGATCATGTTGCTGTCATTGATGGAATCCCTGATCTTACCTCTCAAACCATCTCTCCTGTTGAACCCTTAAGGGGGAACTCACCTAGTCCAGACATCCCTGTCAGGTCAAGGGGGAACTCTGCTATTCATGAGTTCATCCCAACAGCTGAGACTCAACCTTCTCATTTCCTTCAATCTCAAGCCTCCCCACCTCCTATATCTCCTGATCAACCTTCTGTCATTCCTATTCTCAACCCTCAAATCATTGAGTTTATCAAAGACAAGTCTGTGTCTAATCTGTCTGATGAGGATACATCAACCCTTTTTTAGCAGCTTTCTTCTAAATATTCCTTAGATGAGGCCCTCAAGGCCTTTGATTTCATGAGGATTAGAGAAGCTAGACAATCTCAAGGTCAAGGTGGATCTTCTACTCCCCAGCCTGACTCAACAGCTATCCCTCCCTCTATATCCACTCCTAAGTCTCAAATTGACCTAGACACTTCCATGCCTACTCCTAGCTTTTGAGGATGTGTAATTACCAGTAAAAATAAATCTGTTTTTTTTTTTTCCGACAAATGACTGCAATTTTTGTTTTAATAGTATCCTCTGGGAAATTTGGTGTCAAAGAAAGGTTAATGCACAGAATAGAACCATGGATATGAAGGGAACTGCAGGCTATCCTTGGGGATCCAGATCCATCTATAGTTTTTCATGTAGCCACTTCACTCTTCATCTCAAGCCTCGAACAACTACACAGGGCCGAATCTGGACACTCTATTGTAGGAGAAGATCATCTCAAACCCTTGCGGTCATTTTTGTTTGAAAGAACCAACGCATTTTGGCATGAGCTCAGGTACCTTAGTTAAACAGCTTTACCTTACCTTACCAGACCTTAATCTTGTTTTTACTTCAAGCAAGCTCAACCATTTCCTTCTTCTCTCTTAAACGGACTATGTAGTATATCTATGAGGCTAGAGCTTTAGTCATACAATTATTTTGTTTTTAATTTCTGACCAATGGGTATACCTTCTAATTTCTTTCTTATGAAACAAGCCATGATGAACCATATTCTCAGTGGCGGAGCCAGAAACTTTCATTAATGGGGCAAAAAATGCACAAAGTTTCAATGGGGGCAAATTAAAATTTTAGTGTATGTTTTCTTTTATTTCAAAGGGGGCAAGTTCCAACAAATTGCACTAAATCACCAAAATTTAGAAAATTTTACACTAATAACTTTTAGTTTCTTACAAATCAATGGGGGCAATTGCCCCCTTTGCCCCTATACTAACTCCGCCACTGCATATTCTGTAATAATGTGTTTGTTCTCAGGGTTGAAATCAAATACTCACTCCGTCCCGAAGTAAATATAGCATTTGACTTGTCAATGATTTGAAGGAATGTGCGTTGCTTGTTTGTATGTTGCTTGTACCAGAGTAAAACTGCACAAAAAATGTTTACTTACATAGAAACGCGACATATAGTTTTGGATGGACTAAAAGGAAAAGTGTTACATTTATCATGGACGGATGAAGTCAAAATGTACTGGAAAATACAAATTTATGCCCCTGTACTTAGGTCTAAGGTGCAGATATGCCCTTAAACAAAATAATTGCTATCCTTGCCCTTGTACTCAAGAAAAATGTGTATCTTTGGCCACCGTTATTTTTCTGTCCAAAAACTAACAGCTTGACTGACAAGGCAACCTAGGTGGAAATTAATATTTGTTACGTGGAAAAAAACAGTTAATCACCTTAAACTACGTCACTTTGAGTGTAAATAGGAGTCAACTAACTTGGGGGAACGACGTCGTCTTAATCCACTTTCTTTATACACAGAAAATTAGGGCAAATTTATAACCTCAAAACCACGTTGTGGCTACTACCAAGTCACCGTCGCCGCCCCAACCTTCCACCACCACCATCACAATTGAAACCCAGAAATTTCTTTTATTCCACCCACGGCGGCCTTATTTTCTGGACTGGATCTATTATCGCCTTCGCTGAACAAATGACCATATTCCTAATTTACACTCGTAAGTCTCAAGAATCAAATTCAGGCAATTAGGTCATCACCCTGTTCAATCCAAGTCATCCTTCTACAATTCCTCTGCTCAATTTTGAAGCTAGAAGGTCTTACCAGTTTCTTCAATGGAATCGCCTCCATGGGTCTCGGCGTCGGACCTGCTCAAACTATTTACTGCTCGATAAATGAGTTTTTTAAAGTCTCGTTGGTTGAAAACTCTAGCAATTCCTTGGCACAGCTTGCATTTGCATAACAATCTTTTTTGAACGATTTAAGAAATTCTACTTGGGTACTTTTTTTTTCCACGTAATAAATCTTAATTTCCACCTATGTTGCCTCGTCAGCCTATCCGTTAGTTTTTTGATGGAAAAATGACGGGGCCCAATATACACATATTTTTCCTGAGTACAATGGCAAGGATGACAATTATTTTGTTTAAGGGCATATCTGCATCTTTGACCTAAGTACAGGGGCATAAATCTATATTTTCCCACCAATTGCATTATTGGATGGTATATTAACTATCACTATCTCCCTTCTTCAGATGTTTTGCAGAAAGCTCATTCAACATGGAAACTTATGACACTGTGGTTGAGTATATAAAGCGGTCAAATTCAGTACAAAGACACATTTGATCAAAGCTGATCTTCAGTACAAAGACACATTTGACCAAAGTTGTTTGCTTTCCTTGAGATTGGTTAAACGGAACAATTTTAAACTCTGGTCAAGGAAAAAAAAGGTGTTTCTGCCTTCTGGAAGTTTTTGATAATACTGCTACAAGCACTAGCATTTTGTGGGAAGTGCCCACTGGTTTAAAAATTCGAACTAAAATGGATGGGACCAGAAAAAAGTGAAGCGGAAGCCCAAAGGAGACTGTACCCTACCCGCTTTGGCAGATAATGAGGTTCGGTTGGCTTTATTATTTGGATCAAGAATGACTGATCTTAGGCTAGTCAGAAAAGTCTTGCAGCAGAAACCCCAATTTGTTTTTGAAGCGGAGTTTCTGTTATCGTGGTTCCTTCCTTTTATGTACGAAGGATGTCGTATAACTGTTGTATTTTCAATCTGGAAAGAATCGTGAGGTAAAAGCATTTCTAGTTTGATTGCATTACCCTGGCATGTTAAAGATTTCATTTTGTATGGTACATTCTTCCAACCCTAAGGCTTTGAATATATTGGTTGCGACCTTGGAAAACTTGAAGGGGTCTTGTATAATTTCTTGCAACTTTCTCTCTTGACAATTTTAGACCATTTAACTTTTTTCCTGTTAAATGATCAATCTTCATCAAAACACTTTATTAGGACCTAACAAAAATAATTAAGAAAACCTCATATTACGTTATTGGGCTTATATGGTTGAAGGCTACACAAAATATATGATGGTTTTAATCAAGCTAAATCTTGCTGAGGTAATGGAATTTAATCACATTTTATAATAATTAAGTAGACAGCATATGGTTGAAGGCCATTCCATTAATAGTTTTTTCATCTATCATTGCTTCATTATACAAAATATATGATGATTTTAGCTATCATTAGAGTAAAAGTAAAGGTAATGAAATCTCCAGTTTCATATCTAATATTCTATCCATTTTCACATGATTTCATTCCTGTATTTCGTTTCTTAGATACATGTCCAAATTTTAATTGATTGGTGTAATTTGTTAAAATTTCTTATAAATCTACGCACAAATCTAAGTTATGTGCTCCCTGAATTTATTAATTTATAGTTTTGGGCGAATGCTCTATAGTTTTGGATAAATACTGGTACGTAAGAGGAGAAATTTTTTGTTGTTTAGTTTTCGATAAATTAATTATAAAAGATTAGTCATGAGTTCAAGATTTTTCAACTACAAAAGTAATTTCCCAAGCGACTTTTAGTCTTGTTTGCATTAATTTTATTATTTTACAGTGCATTGTGTATAGTTGTTTATTTTGAAGTATTTCGCATCTAACTTAACACCGTCTTAAAAACTTTTTATAAGTTGTAAGGTGTGGATGTGGTTAAAATTTAATTATGCAAGCATCTCTTAACTCATGCATTTGGGTGTGGGTAAATTTCAATCGTGCAAACATCTCTTCACTCGTGCATTTGTAAAAGATTACATTTATCATCGATACACATGGCATATGTTCTCTACCCGTGTACGCAATCTAATGTTATGTGCCACACAATTAATAAAGTACTTTTTAGTATATCTCACACATACTATTGGTTTCATTTACGCTGTGTAGGTTAACATATTTAAAAGAAAGGATAAGTACCATGAGATCGTTGTTCTTGGCATTTCAATGGTTGCTTCCTCACTTTCAAGGTAATAAATGCACCCTTTTTGTCATCTTAATTACTCCCTCCGTCCCGGACTAAGATTCTTAGTTTGACTTTATACGGAGATTAAAAAAAAGTAAATGATGTGAGTATGAAAGAGTAAGTGAGAGAAAGTAGGAGAGATAAAGTGGATAGGAAGTTTTTGTTGTGAGAATGACAAGTGGGTCCCACGGTCCATTTTAGGTATTAAAGCAACTAACAACCTTAGTCTGGGACAAACCAAAAAGGAAAGTAAGAACCTTAGTCTGGGACAGAGGGAGTACTTAATATTCATCATCGGGTATATGTTTGTTGAGTTGGTTTTGGGGGAAACTAGTTCCTTCATAAGTTATTAAAAATCCATTTTTTAACCCTTTAAACCCTAAGCCTTAAACCCTAAACCTTAAACCCTAAACCCTAACCTTTAACCCCTATAAAAACATGACTTTTTATAACTTATGGAGAAACTAGTTTCCCCCAAAATTTTCTCATGTTTGTTTAGGTTATTACATTTTTGTTTTTCTGTGAATTGGGTGTCGAACCAATTTATTAAGTAAACAAAAAATGAATATTTATATTGATGTGATTGGTGTGTCTGTATTTGTTGTTGGAGTAGATCTACTTAACATAAATTTGGGGGAGAGGTGGAAACCTAATTAGAATTCTATTTTTTTTTCTTTAAAACAATTTTTACTACATTTATAAAGCGTTGTCTAAAATTTAAACCTATCGGTTGTCACGACGATTTAAAAACTTTGTAAAAAAGCTTATAATAACTTTATCAAAACGCAATTAAAGACCTTTTTTTGTTGTAGTGTTTCCTAGGGAAAGTTTAGGGTTCAATCTACATCGGTGATGGAATGCACTAAGTGTTATTTTAGGGCAACTCCAACAATGGATATTAAATGCAAATTTTGATATTTATGTTGAAGTACTAGTATCTCCAACAACTAAAATGAAAATGTTCAAAATTTGACATATTACTAGCCGAGGTAGCATATTTGCTACCTTGGGGTCCCTTCAACTTGAGACGCGCGAGAATGATGCAAAAATAGCGAAGGAAGCATGAGCACCTGGGCTGGTCCCTATGAGTTACCAAGTCAAACATTACATGTTTGATTGTTTTTCCCTAATTTCTCCATATCCACGCACGATCCCTAAATCGTCTCCCTATTTCTACAAACATAATTAAAACACACATACACATTATGAACTTGTTGAAAGTCCTTTTTTAGGACAAAATAAGTGATCTCTTTATATAATTTTCTCATTTTGTAAAGGTCCCCGAACTTAAGAATTTCTATCTTGTTATGCTTTTTTTTTTCCCGAAGTTTAATCTCATTTAAAAATGGAGTGGCAACTCTCAAATTGTTAACTCAATTTTACATAATAATTGATTTTCCAAATAACAAATGCATTGTGCATTCGGATCGAGTTTTAACATGAGCACAAAAATCATGGGGGTCTAGTGTTTTTCTATAGTTTAGATTCACCCCTCTCACTAGAGAATAAATATAATTACGAAAACAATTATTATTTCTTTTCCTAAACTATATTACTTCAATTTAAAATTGATTAAAATTTACAAGTTAGGATAATTTTATGGATGCAAATTTTGAAAAGAAATCAGTCTTCTTCCTCAAATTTTGCTTGCTCAAAAGATGATTATATTTCTTTTTTGATAAGATTATTTATTGTTAAAATTGACAATACTTGTATAAGTATGATTAAACCATTCAGTTAATCGAGCTGACCTAACTGAAAACTTATCCTTTATCTTCACGTTTACTTATCAGGTTGTTATTTGTGGGAGAGGCAATAAAAAACGAGAACGAGCGATATTCATGGATTTCAAAGCCCTTTATGGGCTCCGAAAAATCAACATTTTTTTACCAATAGTACTTCTATAATATAATGGGGGGTTGCACATATGAACTTTATTAATCTTTTCATCTATATTTTATTTTTATGAATAAAATTTCAGTGATCATGGACTCAAGCTTGCATAATGGGAACGCTAAAAGGCAGAAGCTTTCGGAAGAACCTAGTAATGACCATGAAAAACGAGATAGATTAAGCTTTTTACCAAATGCGATTCTATGCATGATTCTTTCTTGCATCCCACAAAGTTCTTCATGAAAAACGAGATAGATTAACCAAGTAATGAAGGACCATGGAGAACTTTGCAGGAAGGCAAGATATAATCATGTAGAGAATCGCGTTGGGTAAAAAGCTTAATCTATCTCGTTTTTTTCTGCCCTTTTAGCGTTCCCATTATGCAAGCTTGAGTCCATGATCACTGAAATTTTATTCATAAAAATTAAATATAGATGAAAAAAATAATAAAGTTCAGAAGTGCACCACCCCATTATTATTGGTAAAATAGGTACATATGGAGTTCCTGAATGAGAGGCGGGTCATGTTCACATTTTTTTTTTAGCCTCGCGAAGGTTACACCAGATCAAGGACCCTTTTCTTGACATTCTCTAAAGGCTACCCAATTTCTGAAAGTGATGTCGGGAATTTCTTCACTACACAAAAACACACACTTTCTCAAAGGTGGCTTATTTACAAGACTTCCATTTTGTCAAGCCCAAGCACAAGCCAAGATTATCGACATGATATCATCCAACTTGAATAAAGGGAATTGAATGGGGGTGAATTTGGAACAAGGAGGTGGTAGCGACGGGGAATTAGGCGGATTACCAAAGCTCTTGGCAAGAAGCAGTTTGATTTTCTTTTATGCAAGTTGGCCATTTTGAATCCCCATGCTCCAACTTGAGGGGGTGTTACGGAATATTGGGATCTTCTAATGGGTTTAGGAGATCCGATTAATATAAATCTCAGATTTGATAGAGATTTGGTTTGATTAGAATTGTTTTGCTTTCTTGTTCCCTACTCTTTAGAATCATTTCCTAAAAAAGGATTCTCCTTTATGTACTATAAATATAGATGAGATCATTGAAATAAACCAAGCTTTGAAACCCTAAATATTATTCTTTCTCTTATGACGTGTCTAGTTTAACACAAACCATTTTGGGACTAAGACCTTATGTTGTTGTTTTCTTAATTTATTCTTGATGAAATTAGTAATTTATCTAAGATAATTTTACTGATATTGTGTTTAAGATATCTTTTTTATGTGAAAGCATTTACGAATAGACAAAAGGTTGAGTTTATTTCATTGTTTATTCATCACCCATTACAAAGAACCAAAGTATTTTTATGAGAGAATCACACACACAAGAACACAAGAATTGTTTACCCGGTTCGTTCAACACATGAACTACATCCGGGAGCAATTGCCAATCCAATATATTATTAGACACCTTCTAATATGTTGCTACAATGTGTTATAGGTCGTATCTATGCTTATATAGCAGTACAAGAAAGATCTAAATCAATTAAGAAGAGATTGTGTCAAAATAGGAAACAAATCAGCCCAGCAGGCATACCAAGCGCCCGCCTGCATCCACACAGGAGCCCGCTTGAATTTATTTCCCCAGGCGTGCCAACGGACTGCCTGCTAGAGCGCCCGCTTGGCCCTAGGCAGGCGCCCGCCTGGTCCTCCGCCCAGAACTCCTCCTCCGGATTGAACCCCTTTTGATCTCCACCAACTCCCCCGACTTAGACTCCTTTTCTTCCTCGTAGTTTAGGACTCCAATCCTAACAATCTCCCACCGGAGACTAAACTAGTAAGCACAGAAACACCCATCAACTCCCACCGTGGAGTGAACACCTTCGAACACATTTTTCCCCGTATTGGCTTGACACTACCGAGCCTCCCGCTCAAGTACTAAGGCGAGTTGAAACCAAGCGACGTTTCAACCTCTCCGTGTTAGATAGTTCTTGCCTCCCCATATCAGCTTCTACCTTGATTTCTCTCCGTAAGACTAACTTCGCCTTCTCCTTCCAGACCCACCTTCCTCGCAATGCTTCCCCTTGAAACTTGGGCACACCTTGTTTCTTGCATCATCTCTCTTGGTCTGAACACGCTCTCTGTTAGGGCACTTGGACTTCCACACCGCGTTGATCAACTTTGTGTCCCTCTCCCCCCTAACATACCGTTTCTTGATGTCTCTCCTTTCTACACCAATAGGCCGGTTCTTTAGCCTCTTGCTCCCACCCAAGCGAATGTCGACATTGTAGGTAGAGTACAACATCTTCTCCTTAACCCCATGAGCTATCACCTTAGCTCCTTTTGTGACTTCCCAAGACCAACCAGTGAAGGTCACACCATACCCTTCATCATCAAGTTGTCCCAGAGAAATCACCCTCCTTCTCAAGTCCGGAACATGCATCACATCATGCAATTGTAAAACAGCCCCGTTAGGTGTCTTCATCATCACATCCCCCTTACCTTTGATCTTCAATGGTTGATCATCACCAAGATAGACAACCCCAAAATCTCCAGTTTTATACCGCTCCATTGTTTCTGCATCCCTACTAGCATGACAAGAAGCTCCAGAATCCAACACCCAATCTTCACCTGACTGCTCCTCTCCTAGGATTAATACATCCCCATCATCCACCACGTGTGCATCACCATCTTTATCCGAACAGTCATAAATGATATGACCCATCGTGCCACAATTGTAGCACTTGACCGGCTTTTTCCCCTTTTTCGGTCCTCCCCTTCCCCTTGTTCTCTCCACCCTAAGTGCAGCCCCATCTACGGAAGATTCTCCCCTTTTCTCTTTCCTTCTCAACTCCTCTTGAAGGATGAGATCTCTAACTTCCGTATACACTAATGGTGTTTTCGACGTACTAATCGTTGCGACAGTTACCTCCCAACTATCTGGCAACAATTTTAGTAGAAAACATGCTAACACTTCATCGGAGAAAGTAATATCAACACTTTTCAATTGGTCCACCATACCTTTGAAACTGCCGATATGACTCGCTGCTGTCTGCCCCTCCGACATCTTCGCATTCGCAAACCTCTTTATCAAATGCATCTTATTGATATTAGACGGCTTCTCATACATGTCTGACATCATCTGTAGCAACCCCACCGTTGTCTTGGCCTCCATCGCGTTCCGTGCAACGTCGTCGGTTAGATCGCTCCTTACCGCTCCTAACGCCTTCCGATCCAACGTATCCCAATCCCCTTGTGACATGTCTTCGGGTTTCTCCTTTAAGGGTTTATGAAGATCCTTACAATAAAGGTAATCTTCAACCCTTGTCCTCCAAAACCTGAAATTCACACCGTTGAATTTCTCGATTGAGTTCTTCATCTTGATTGCTTCACAAAGTCCCCAAGAACGTGATTCAAAATTAATCAACTAATGAAACTTTGAATCCTCCTAACCAAGGCTCTGATACCAGTTATTGGGAATTTAGTGGTACCCCGTTGCAATCTAGATCAAGAACAATAAAACCCACAAGCACAATATGAGAGAATCACACACACAAGAACACAAGAATTGTTTACCCGGTTCGTTCAACACATGAACTACGTCCGGGGGAAATTGCCAAGCCAATATATTATTAGACACCTTCTAATATGTTGCTACAATGTGTTCTACGTCGTATCTATGCTTATATAGCAGTACAAGAAAGATCTAAATCAATTAAGAAGAGATTGTGTCAAAATAGGAAACAAATCAGCCCAGCCGGCATACCAAGCGCCCGCCTGCATCCACCCAGGCGCCCGCTTGAATTTATTTCCCCAGGCGTTCCAACGGACTGCCTGCTAGAGCGCCCGCTTGGCCCTAGGCAGGCGCCCGCCTGGTCCTCCGCCCAGAACTCCTCCTCCGGATTGAACCCCTTTTGATCTCCACCAACTCCCCCGACTTAGACACCTTTTATTCCTCGTAGTTTAGGACTCCAATCCTAAAAAACTGTTATACGGTTTACAACAGAAAGAACAAAAATTATAGAATAATAAATCGGAAAATTAAACTGGAAATACAGAAAGTAAAAAATCGTTGTTTGCACGAGCTCAATGCTAGTCACTGTCTCCTTAAGACTTATTCGTCCCCTCACCACATGTGCTTGAGTTCGAGAGGAACGCTAGTCTCCCAGGATAGAACGTGCGCACCGGGGGCACTTTGCACCTAAGTTTCCCGGCGAGCAGAACTGTGCTTGAACAGTATGACCTTTGTATAATATACGAGGAGGCCAAAAGAAAACTGGGAGCAATATGCAACAAAGAGAAATGGAGGAGGATCTTTTTCAGTGTGTCAAACCCGTTTGTGAGCACTCCATTTTATACCCGCATAGAACCAAGGATTACAAACTGAAATCTGTCATTAACCCGAGAATTAAACACGATTAATTTCGGTTTGTTTCAGTTTTTATTTACTGCAATTAATCTCGAAATTAAAGCAGTAATCAATCTCGGTAATCCTTGCAGTTACAAACGTTTTGAAATCAAAACTGCTCTTTATTTCGATTTACAAAATCAAAATTATGACAAAAGGTGGGTTGGTCCGACTAGGCCATTTCGGTACTACATTCGTGTCTGCAGGACGCGCCCATGCACGAGTACGCACCTCGCAAGGCAAATGGAACTTGATTTGCACCCCCTGCGCGCGAGAGAGAGAGAGCCTCTATGCTACATAATCTTGAACACTACTCTTGTGCCCAAGTACTTATTCTAGTAGCAAGTTCATTTCCCTTCCAATGTGGGATAACCACATTTTCACTTTCCAACCCACTTACTTTGAGCATTCATATCTCATTCATCCAATAACCATTTTGGAAAAATTAATATTTGATTTCATTCTTCTCATGGAGTAGAACACAAACCCATAATTAATTTTATCATAGGACAAAATTACCCTTATGGAAATTCCGCATAATTTCCTTCAAAAACACACTTTTTTCCAACAATCCCCCACATAAAGGAAATTCTTGAGGATAGGTGATAAAGTCCGGCAGTCGAAAACCTGCACAGGATAGGTAGGGTCCCTTTGAACCTTCCCTTACAAGATATATTTACTCTACTCGCTAATAAGTAGACACGATGTCCTTGAACTGCTAGCTTTTTGTATAGCCGATCATATACTTTGCACATGTATCTCCCTAACACAATTCAGCTCTCATAGCTGTGTCCATTATGGCCCTGGAGCACAATGCCTGGTTCTGTGAGAAGGTCTAAGAATTAAGCCTCACATAATTCTTCTCAAAGTGGCCCACACTTCTTTCTCACATAAGTGATTCTTTTAAGTAACCCGTTTTACTTCACATAAGAATCATTAAAAGCCACCGGCTTAACCTCATTCTTCTCGGGATGTCACTTTTAAGGAATGGGTATGGGGTAACCCCCACAGTGACGTTGCAAGTCTTTTAACAGTTAGGTTGTCCCTTTTGAACCTAGATCTTGGGATCTCCAGTCAACTAGGTTGGGTTTTCCGCTGTGTTTAACTTCTCAAGAGGCTTTAATCTCATTCCCAATGTCAACTTTGCAACCGCTTCTTTACTTAGCCCTTTGGTTAGCGGATCCGCCAAATTATCTTTTGACTTTACATAGTTAATAGATATGGTACCAGTTGCAATTAGTTGCTTAATGGTATTATGTCGTCGACATATATGTCTAGACTTACCATTATACATATGATTTTGTGCCCTTCCAATCGCAGATTGGCTATCGCAATGTATACAAATTGCTGGCACAGGTTTATCCCATTTTGGAATATCTTCTAGAAATTGGCGTAGCCATTCGGCTTCCTAATTAATACAGACTAAGCAGTGGCTAAATAATTAAGTCACTCTTCCTCTGGCTCATCTACTTCTTGGGGAAGATTTTCCCTGTTCTCGTGAGCCCATAAACAGTTACATCTGTAAGCATGCTAGATACAATGTCAACTTTTTTTTTTTTTGCAGTATAATGCATCAGTACGCAAACTGATTTTTTTAGTTAGTTTATACTAATAATATTATCAAAATTTATCATAAACATTTCCTTCTTTTGGATTTTTTTATTTTATTAATTTTTTTTTGTTGGAAAATTAGCAAATAGTGAATGGAGGTAATTAAATGTCATAAAGCTAGTAATAGATTTCTGAAATAGACAAATAGCTAACCCTATTTATAATACAGAAATTAACATGTTGTTGCTAAGGAACTAATTATGAAGCCGCATATCACGTCATTGGGCATATTTCTACACATAACTACACAAGCACCCACGATGAAGGCTTAAAGACTTTATCGTGTATGGTCGAAGATAATGTATTTCATGTTACTTAGGATACACCAAAGATAGGGCAAATTGCAATTTAGTTACCTGAGGTTTACACGATGTTTCAATTGGTTCCTGAATCCACTTTTCGACAAATTGGTTACCTGAGTTTGACATTTCGTCAATGTGGTATAAAAATAGACGGACCGTTTTAAAACTAACAATAGTGACTGAAAAACGTAACAAACTTCTTTCAAAATTGCAATCATCACCCCTACAGTTTAACTAATTTTATTTATATACTAAATTTAAATTGTTAGTTTAAAAATACCCCCTCCTTTATAAATGTTTTTCCAAAGTTGTAAATCTGACTACGTTAAATAATAATTTTTTAAAAAAAAATAAATTGACATAATAAATAAAAAACATTTAAGAATTATTCGTATATCATAAAAATATATTGTATGTATATTTGAGTGTAATGTAATAATACTATATAAACACATAGAGTAACTTTTAATGTTAAATGAAAATGGAAAAAAGAAAAGGAAAAATGAAAAATTAGTGTTTTACCCCTTCCTCCTCAATTCTGGATAAATATAAAATTAAACTAAAAAGACTATCTTCTGTTTTCTTCATGCACCCACCCCATTCTGTTGTGGAATTGACCCTCCAACACCCAACCAATATCCCAAGAACAATATAGCACCACAAACAAGCACAAGAAATAAAGAACAAGAAAAGACACAGAAATTGTTAACACAGTTCGTCAATATGTTTGACTACGTCTGGGGTACTACCAAGCCAGGTTCTTGCACTATAATATGTTTGTATGAAGTTACAATGAGTTATGGGGCGGAACTTTATTTATATAGCAAACCTAGAATGAGACCTAAACCTAAACATAAGAGAAATCCCGTCAAAACTGCTATTTCCCAAATTCCCATCGGGGCACCGAGCACCCGCTTGGGTTACCCCAAGCGCCCGCCTGAATTAATCCGCCAGGAACCAAAACCTTCTGCCCAAAAGGGCGCCCTCCTGGTCTATACCAGGCGCTCGCTCGGTATGTCCGCCAGCTTGTCCTCCTCTTTGTTCCTTAGAAGATCTCTACTCCAACACATTCCTCCTTAGTCCTGCTCTCCGCCCCCTCTTCTCCAACAATGGCAGACTCCAACAATACCTTAATCATAAACGGCCTTTAGTGAGTGCTCACCCAAATCTATAACTCTTTTTTGCTAGTTATTTCTTTCAATTTTTCGGCAACGATTCCGGATAAAACAGTCCGATTTTGGCCTTAATCTTTCTCAAAACTGCCATTTCATTCCAAATTATGAATATGGTCCCGTAATCTGCAATATGAGAACTGCAATTTTGGTCTCGTAGAAGTTTATCATGGAGAAGACAGTCCGGTTTTGGTCATGGTGGTGGGCTTGGTGCAAGTCGGTGGTCATGGTGTTTGCATCTAACGACTTGAGAGTTTGATATGGGTGATAAGTACTGTATTTGTTATTGATTAAAACTGTATGGGTGATTGTTGCCTAGTTATGTTAATATTTTAACATTCATTAGGATCTAAGGGGCGAAGTGGGATAATTTAAACTGTAGGGCTGATCATTATTGCAATTTTGAAAGAAGCTTGTTACCAGCTTTTTCATCCATTTTTGTTAATTTTTTAACGGTCCGTCCATTTTTATACCACATTGCAACGAAATGTCAAACTCATGTAGCCAATTTGTCGAAAAGCGGATTTGTGAACCAACTAAAACATCGTATAAAACATAGGTAACTAAATTGCAATTTGCCCCCAAAGATATGCCGGACTACAATCAAACTACATAGAATTAATCTCATTTAAGTAGAATATTAAACCCCAACACCCCTACAAACATCAGTTGCACTATTGAACCCTCGACTCATATACTAGCATTCCTAAAAAAACCGCCTTAAGTCACATGCCTAAACTACTCTAGGCCCTCTATCCTATTCATAATACTCAAAAACTCGTATCAAATCCCAACAGGCCCAAACACTCCAATATTTCAAACACCAAAATAAAACCCAAAGCCCAAAATTTAAAGAGGCCCACAAAGAGAAAACCCTAACTAACATATCACATCCTTTTCAATCACTTCTGCTGCCGCTGCACATATTCTTAATCTCGGCCGTTTATTTTAGGAGTTTTTTTTTGTATATATGACATCGTTTTGAGTATTAGGGATTTCATAAGTCTTTCTCTCGAGCAGCATCAACCCCAACCACTTTCCCTCTCCTTCCTTTTGATTTTACATTGATCTTATCTCCTATGTTTTTCAAATCCTCCCCTCATATGCCTGTTTGCATATTAAGATCTAAGTTGATGTATCTCATCTGTAGAAACATCATGAAGATATTAGCTACCATGAGAGTAAAATTAATGGTAATGAATTCTCCAATTACTCGATCAAATATTCTATCCTTTTCCGCATGATTTTATTCCTTTATTTTGTTTCTTATATATATATATATATGTCCTTATTTAATTTATTTGTTAAATTTATTATAATTTAAGAGTTGAAACATATTATAGATCTACACATACTATTACAGATCTAAGCTATGTGCTCCTTGAATTTATTAATCTATAGTTTTTTGGAAAATGGTGTTACATAAGAAGACAAATCAATATTGTTATTGGGTTTTCCATAGATTAAATCACAAAATATTAGTTAATTCAAGATATTTCTACTACAAGAGTAATTTGACATGCGACTTTCATTCTAGTTTGCTTTAATTATTTATTTAATAGCATTTATGTGTGTTAATTAAGTTTGATGTAAAATTCAG
Organism: Campanula takesimana; assembly: GCA_026119855.1. Classification (NCBI taxonomy): domain Eukaryota; kingdom Viridiplantae; phylum Streptophyta; class Magnoliopsida; order Asterales; family Campanulaceae; genus Campanula; species Campanula takesimana. The sequence continues at coordinate 519,786 of JAOWBW010000197.1, read as the reverse complement.
ACAACGTCTTTAAAATTTTATCATAGTTGACCAAAGTAGTAAAGTGTGGATGTGTGTAAAAATTGATTGTGCAAAGCATCTCTTCACTCATTCGTTTGTGGTTGTGGGTGTGGGCAAATTTTTAATCGTGCAAACATCTATTCGCTCGTGAATTTGTATTAAATTACATTTTTCACCAATCCATGTGGCTTATGTTCTCCTAGCCACTTACACAGTCTATGTTATGTTCCATGCACTTAATTCATAAAGTTTTTCTTTTTTATGTATATTCCACACTAACTATCATCGCTTTCATTTATGTGGTGTAGGTTAACATACTACAAAATAATGATATGTACCAAAAGATCGTTGTTCTTGGCATTTCAAATATTTCAAAGGTCTGGGTCCTCACCATCAAGGTATTAAATGCTACCTTTTTTGTCATTTAAGTACTTAAGTATTCTTATCAAGTATTTCATTCCATATAAAAAGTTTGGGTTCAACCGACAACAATTATTACCTCTTGTATGAATTAAACTTTGTTTTTACGGTAGAGTTTTCATTCATGGTATAAGCATGAAGGGAAAAGTGATGCTCAAAGAGTTTTCATTCATGGTATATGCATAGAGGAGAAATTGATGCACATTAATAGCGTTAGAATTTTTGCGGTAGAGTTTTTATAGATTCACTCTTATTTTTTGGGCACTTGAGACATAACAAGCTTCCCATTTTCAAACACTTTAGGCGTAACAAGCTTCATTTTTAAGGATTTGAGGTATAATTAGCCTAACACTTAAGGCATAACAAGCTTATTTATTTTCAAGCATTCAAGTCTTATTTAACCAATTTAGGCTCATTTACTTACAAGGAAACATCGTAGTAGCGAGTTCCGTGCCCCGAGTCCTTATAGAGTGTAAAAAGATTTAGTGATTTATACCTTTGAAGTAGCATACACTGTAGCAGCGAACTCCATGTTCCTAATACTTAGTACAAAATCACTAAATAATATCTCCGTTTGGCAAGAGTGCATTGTCGCAACGAACACCGTGCCCCGAGTTAATAAGGAAACATTATGAATGCTTTTTGCTCTAGGCCTTTTAATTTACTACAAAAATTAGTGACTTTGTCACCTTTGAGTTTAAATGTCATTTGACAAACATGTTAACCAAGAATTAACCTACCAGAACAAAAATGTCAACATGTGCCTCCACGAAGGCTTAAAAATAAATAGAAAAACCTTTTTTTTATATGTATATATATAAAAAGTGTACAAAAACAAGGATGATCCGAGAGGTTTAAACAAGACATGGAACAAGAGACTTCTTCAAGTTAGAAAATCTCTCAATGTCAAAAACTTGAATTAAATATTCATCTTTCAAAGAATTAAAAATAATTTCAGATTCAAGCTTAGAAAAGAAACATGAATGTTTTACCATAGGATACCATACAATGTCTCAATAATTAACTGGTTCTTTATGTCTTGTTTGAATCCCTTTGTTTAATCCTCATGTCACTTGTGATATAGAATGACTCTTTTGAATTCTTAAAGGGTGATCTCTCCTGACTAGATCATCTACTCTGCTGGAGTTCTCATTATTTTCATTTTCTGCAACGGTACTGAACTCTATTGTTATCTCTAGTGTTGCCTCAAGTGTGGTAAAACTGGGGCCAACACTTTTGTCAATATCTGGTCCAACATGAATGTTGAATTCACTTTGAGGTTATTTCAACAGTACTAAAGGAGGATATAAGTTGGTTAAGGATGATCCGGGAGGTTTAAACAAGACATGGAACAAGAGACTTCTTCAAGTTAGAAAATCTCTCAATGTCAAAAACTTGAATTAAATATTCATCTTTCAAAGAATTAAAAATAATTTCAGATTCAAGCTTAGAAAAGAAACATGAATGTTTTACCATAGGATACCATACAATGTCTCAATAATTAACTGGTTCTTTATGTCTTGTTTGAATCCCTTTGTTTAATCCTCATGTCACTTGTGATATAGAATGACTCTTTTGAATTCTTAAAGGGTGATCTCTCCTGACTAGATCATCTACTCTGCTGGAGTTCTCATTATTTTCATTTTCTGCAACGGTACTGAACTCTATTGTTATCTCTAGTGTTGCCTCAAGTGTGGTAAAACTAGGGCCAACACTTTTGTCAATATCTGGTCCAACATGAATGTTGAATTCACTTTGAGGTTATTTCAACAGTACTAAAGGAGGATATAAGTTGGTTCATCTGTAACACTTAACAGATCGTCAAAAACAATGTTTACAAATTCTTGAATAGTTCCCAATCTTAAATGTGGTTTCCTACCATGGAAGTAATGTACATGTGGTTTCATACCATTCAAAATCTCATAAGGTGTCATTATTATACTGGGTCTTAGAAAGACTATATTAGAAATGTGAGAAGACGAGCTCAAAGCTTCAGAAAAAAAATCTTTTTGATATCCTTTTTTAGAATAACATAACACGGGCCATATCATGCAATGTCCTATTATTGCTTTCGCTCACTCCATTATGTTGATGTGATTTAGATGTCAAAAAAACATGGTTTATCCCCTTTTTCTTACAAAAGTATAAAAGGAAACATTTGAGAATTCTTTTCCATGGTTGGATCTTATACGAAAAATAAAAACACAAAACATGTTTTTGATTTTGGAAAGCAAGAGTTTAAATTTATCTAAAGTTTCATATTTTTCTCTTAAGAAATATACCCAGGTAAACCTAGAAAAATCATCAAATTTAACATAAATATACCTCTTACCTCCCAAACTTTTTCAATTTGAACCATCAAGTCTATGTGCAACAGTTAAAAATAATATGTTGTCCCAAGGTGTTGCTCCTGGTGTTGGGCAGCACATTGAGTAACACAAGTCTCCTCACATTTAATGCAGTGTCCACAAACAATTTTTTCCTTAAGATTCAGTTTGGGGACTTCTTTGAAAAGCCTCAAACTTGACAATGTTCTTCAAGTTTCGATAATGGGCATGTCCCAACTTTTGATGCCACAAAATTGTGTCATCCATCTTAACATAATTTCATACTTGTGTATCTCTAATAAGATAGCAATTGTCACTTGATCTGGTTCCTGGCATTACACAAGTGTTAGTGTTATAAAAAACTTCACAAGTATCCTTATCAAATTTTACCTCCAAGTTGTCATTGCACAATTGGATAATGCTAATTAAATTAGCAGCCAATCCATCAACGTGCAAGACATTCTACAAGGCATGGAATTTAGAAACATCAAGTGTCCCTTTCCCTATTATATTGCTCTTTCATCCACCCCATATTTCACAGTTCCCCCTTGGATAAATTCACAGTCTTTTAAGAACACTTTTTTCCCCGTCATATGATGTGAACAACCACTATGATAGTACCATGAACCTGAGACATTAGTCTTCAAAGCATTAAAAATAACATCACATCCCAGATTTTGATTAGGAAACAAATATTTCTATTTATATTTTTTCAACCTTCTAACCTTTAGTGTTGTTTCATGTCCTAGGTAGCACCTGAGGTAAGACTTGAGGACTGTACTTTTTCTTAAAAAATGTAAAGTAACAAGATTTAACATGTCCAGTAGTGTGACAATGTTCACACACTAGAACCTTGTTGGAAGTATCACATGGAGAACAAAACTTTTCTTTATCATGTTCCTTTACAAAAGAAGTTATATTTCCCTCACCAAATATGGTAGACGTGACTTTATCAAATGAAAGTTGGAACCCAATACATGCTTTGAATGACTTACTCAAGTTGAGTATCTCATCCAATTTTAAAGGCCTCTTGTTGAGGTTTTTGAATGTGGTCTCGGCTAGTGTCAAATTGGACTTGACTTTGAAAAGTTCGACATCCATCTTTGTGAATTGCTCCTCTAGCTGTGTCAAAGAGACTTTTAGCTCATGATTCTCCTTGGTTAAGATCGCCAAAATCTAATTCTTTTTCTTCCATACTTTAAAGAGAGTCTTGTAGAAATCTTTCAACCCATCAATGAGCTCATCCTTTCTTAAATATTCCTCACTTGCACATCCTACATTAACATTAATTGAACAAGGAAAGCAAAAATTGTCAGAAAATTTAAAATGATTATACCTTCTGAATGTTAGGCTAGGTGTTATCTTGCTTCAGACAACACGAGATGTAACACCTTCAGAATCTAACTGTGAGTTCACCCAAGTTATAGTCAACATGTCTTATTGTTCATGTTCTTTGATGTTTTTTAGCTCTCATTCCCCACTATTCCTAAGGGAAGCATGATTCGAGCCATATAGATTAGAAAGTATCTCAAGAGATGGATTTGAAAGATTCAAGTCATGACAACTGGACCGAACACTTAGTATATCAAGTTTCTAGCTATGATGCCATTTGAAAATGTCAATGGCCTTGGTTTTAGATAAGTGTTATCAAAGGTGTTGGCAAGCCAATGATAACACTTCAGACAACACTTACACACTCGAGTTAAAAACTGTTTCAAACAGAGTTTACAGAAGAAATAATACACAAGAAATTGTTTTTCTCAAGATATATAAATATATGCAAGACCTTTAGTATATATAAGAGTGATTCATACTATAGCTATTACAATGTATATTCTATGGGATGACTAAGATCAATACAAGAAACCCTATCCTAGCCAAGACACTCTCTTAATCCGAGACTTTAATAGTGGAAACAAGTTTGGGAAGACAGGGTCTATCGGAGCCAAGGAGTGTATGATCTTTTCTTGTGCAACGATGTGGGTTTAAGTGTTGAATGGATTTTTTTCACACCTTCAATGTCTTCTTTGTCTTTATATAGCCTCTCTATGCTATGAGGCTACTCAATAATGGACTTGAAATTTCGAGCTGAGTGGGGTGAGTGGTGTGAGCTCCACGCCTATCTTTGTGCCAAAAATAACATATTCTTTGATTTTAGAAGCACATTTTTTATCCTCAAGTTGTGCTTCATCTTCTTATACTCACATGCTTCTCCTCACTTGTACCTTCTTGTTCACCACTCTCAACCGTTGAATGGGTCTTTACTCATGTTTTCCATGCCTGCAAGAGTTATACATAATTTCTCAATTATGTGTAACTTATCTTATTTACATCTCCAAATTTTATAGCTCTCTTTCAACCTTATTCCATATTTGTAGCTTCATCATTTTAATCAACCTTGAATGATTCTTTGGACATAAAATTAACAATAATCTTGCTGAAAATATTAAGCATTAGTATTCAATAATTTTGTGAATAAATGATGAAACTATTAAAATACCCATCTGTGCATCACCAGTGGTAACACTGTTGTTTTGCACTAACAATCTTCACTACATTTCTCTCTCTCTCTCTCTCTCTCTCTCTCTCTGAGTGTGCGTGTGTGTGTGTTTGTGGGCAGAACACCTTCAATTTCAGTGAGCAGCAACCCTGACAACCATCACTGGAGAGTTTCTCCACCATTAAAATTACATTTTCATGTTTATTTAACCGCACTCATGATCGATATTTCTGATTTTAACTACATGCATTGATGAATTTTATGTATGTACTTTACATCTTTCCCGAATTTAATTTTTGCTGTCTTTTGATTATTTACGCCAAACCCCTCTTGTTGATTTGAATTTCTAGGTTTTATCAATGGCTAAAACACGTATAAAGGCCAATCACCGGCCAAAATGGAGGAAACTTGAGCCTGATGAAGCCAGTTTCGTTGACCAAGGTTTAATTTCTGAATCGGATTAATGACCTTGTGGAACAAGTAAAGGAGCAGAGAGAGTGGCCCAATGAAGGCACTACAACCTTTAAGAAAGCTCGTTTATGATCTTAGTGAGTTAAAGATGTTGAGGAGGGAAAGGGGGAGACTCAACGACTGATACAGGGGAAGACAACATCTGAGGATCCTAATGGAGAGTGCTTTGAGGAAAGCTAGTGGAAAACTTGACCACGCAAATGGAGCAATTAGACGTTTTAAGACTGAGAATGCTACAATAAGAGCAAATATTAAGTGCATCGGAGAGGGCGAACACGAATTTGGAAGCCTCAAAGATGAAGAAGATCATCAAAATGTAAAAGTCGCAATACATGTGGATTGAAGACTTTTTTACAATATACTCCCTCCATCCCATAATAAGAGGCACAAAAATTCCTTCCTTTTTTTTTTTTTTTCGTGTGTGTGTGATCTATTGATAAGTCACACTATCTAAAATGAAAATTTTATAATACTTCTTTATTTAAAGGGACCCAATTATCATACTCACAACAACTATACACGATCTATTTCCATACCCCCACTTTCTCTCTCCTACTTCACTTTTTATACTCACAACACTAACTCAACAATCAATATCTTTTAATAGATATGTGCACTTCTCATTTTGTGCCTCTTATTGTGGGATGGTGGGAGCATGCTGTAGGTCTTTCCTTGACATATCATACCCTTGTTCTCTAAAATGTTCTAAATTGTTCCTCTCATGTTTTTATGTCTAATGATGGTGTTGCATGTCCTTTTACTATGTGGTATTCCCAACCTGTAAGTTGAATGATTTACCTATTTTGGACATACCCGATTGCTGTCATAGCATGGCTTTTCATTTGTGCCAATGTAACGTGTCCTCCACATAGAGCCGTCAATTTGGGATCGTCCCGTCGGGGACGTCCTGTCCCGCTATATTTTTAATTTTAATGTTAATTTTTTTAACCTCAAAGATATTTCAGCACTTAATTTTTAGTTTTTTCTTTCAACTATCCATTGTCTTTTTGTGTTGATTAAGCTATTTTATGAAATAAGAAGTTTTGATCTTGTTAGATTGTAAAAGATGAATCTTATGTTTTAAATTTAATGTTTTTTAATCATCTTATTTAGATTTTAGTTTTATAATATTAGCGTCTTCTTGTCCCGCATTTGTCCCGCGTCCCGAGGTAGGATGGGACGGACGGGGATTTTCCGTCCTGCGAAGAATTTGGGACGTCCCGCCTTGTCCCGTAATATTGCAGGATTTCATAGTTTTGTCCCGTTTTCCCGAATTAACAGCTCTACCTCCATAGCAAATGTGTGGGTGGTCTTACACTACATTCAATGCTAAATCATGAACTCTTTGTGGATTGTGATGCTTCATAAAATCCGTGCCTTGATCCACGTGGATTGTGATGCTTCATAAAATCCGTGCCTTGAACTAGGCACCCATGTCAATCCGACTTCGAACTAGGCACCCCGGTCAAGTCGACTTCGAACTAGGCACCCATGTCAAGTCGACTTCGAACAAGGCAACCATATCAAGTCGACTTCGAACTAGGCACCTCTGTCAAGTCGACTTTTAACTTGGCACCCAGGTCAAGTCGTTTTGGACTACCTTCATTCAGGCCCACTCCATATGGCCAAGTCATTAGGACTCAAGCCCAATCACAATTTGGGCTTAGGCACATCATTAGCCCCCGAATTCTCGACTGTGATTATTCATGATCTAGGTGAGAATTTCCTTAAGCGGTGGGAAGGGGTGCGATCTCACTTTAAGCGACTTCCTCGTCTTTTTGTTGTGGATTTGGCCCTCCACTACCCAAGCAAATCACAAGAACAATAAAAGCACACAAACAAAGCACAAGAAATCAAAGCAAGAAAAAAACACAGAAATTGTTTACCCAGTTCGTCAATATGTTTGACTACGTCTGGGGGCACTACCAAGCCAGGATCTTGCACTATAATATGTAAATATGGAGTTACAATGAGTATGGGGGCGGAACATTGCTTATATAGGCAACTTAGAATAAAACCTAACCTAGACGGACAAGGAAACCCGAAATCTGGCCCAAAAACCGACTCAGCCCCGACTGCCCCCGACACTTAGGCGGTCGCCCACTTTGCCTATGGGCGGTCGCCCACAATTGTGTTCCGGCTGAAGGTTCCAACTGATGGAGTGGGCGGTCGCCCACCATCACCCTGGGCGGCCGCCCAGAAGGTCAGTCCCTCCGACGAATTTCTTCCCTTTTGCTCCGATCGCTAGTTCCCGGTTGGTCCTCTATTCCAACAATCTCCCACCTAGAGATCAACCGCATATACAAGCCCCGTATCCGTTCTTCAACTCATCTTTGGTGTCTTCCTAGTGCTCACCTCGATCATGGTAGTGCCTTCCTCCTCCCCTATTCTCGAAGCCCCGTTGAAGCTATACCCAGCTTCAACTTCACCTGCTTGAGAAACCTGGAGCCTTGTCCTCCGATCTACACTCTCCGTTAGATCCACGCAGCGGTTTATCCGGTCCTAGAGTATGTGGTTCATCTTCAGTGACCCCTTGACCTTGGCCATCATGAACCGTCTCGCTCCCACCTGAGTTTGGAATATCCATGCAAATCATATTCGCATCCCCGCATTCCTTGAACTCCCGAAGCTCATACTCTCCACCATTATTAGACATCAAGCTTTTAACCTTGAGTCCCCTCCGATTCTTCACCAAGGCCTTCCACTTCTTATACATCCTGAAAGATTCATCTTTCCCTTCTAAGAAGTAATCCCGGACCTTCCTTGTCGAATCATCAATGAAGGTCATGTAATTTGACACACCAACCCGAGAAGTTACCGGAGCCGATCCACACAAATCCGTGTGATCCCCCTTCTCACTCATGTGACCCAATCGACAGTGCCACAATTCCGTATCACCCTTGGCCGTCGCCACCGCGATACTACCCTTGGTGTTTCCCGCCAAATACAGTCTTCCTTCCCTATTACCCCGAGCGACCTCACGATCCTCCTTGGCAATAACCCAGTTCCTGCAGCTAAAAGTTACCGTGTAACCTTCTTCACCCAGCTGCCCAACTGAAATCAGGTTCTTTTTCAAACCCGGAATGTGACTGACCCCGTGTAGATGTAGGACCTTCCCGTCCGATGCTCCTATTCTGACATCCCCCTTCCCCTTGATTTCCAAAGGCTCGCCATCCGCCAGATAGACCTTACCGAAATCACCGGAAGTGTAATTTTCCATCGCTCCTGCATGCCCGCATGAGTGGAATGATGCCCCCGAATCTAGCACCCATGATTCTAGCGCACTACAAACGCTCAGAATCAGTACATCGTCACCTTCGATTATCACATTCACCGATTTATCCCCTCGCATGGGACAATCCCTCTTGTAGTGTCCTAACTCCTTACAATGATAGCACTCTACCGATCCTCTTGCAACCCTTGGTCTTTCTTTGTTCTCCTCATACTGATCCCCACCCCCGATTACACTTTCCCTTGACCCTGTTCTCCCTTTATTGCTAGAACCCGGTCTTCCCCTACTAGTTGTAGCCAAGACCGATTCCGAAGTAGACGGTGTCCCCAACTTCTTTATGCGATTCTCTTCGCCCAAGAGGAAGTCCTTAACATCATCATACTTCAATTTGTTCTTACCCGCTGAAGCATTTAACGCTGTCACCGTTCCGCTCCAACTTCTTGGTAAGGACGCTAGCAATAAACATGCATGAACCTCGTCACCGAAAGTAATCTCCAACGCAGTCAATGAGTCTATAATATCCATAAACTCATCGATGTGTTTAGCTATGGATCCTCCCTCTTGCATCTTGAGACTACCCATCTTGCGTATCAAATCAACCTTATTTGCAGCAGATGGAGTTTCAAATCTCTCAGTAAGATAATCCAATAGCTCCTTGGTGGTTTTCGCCTTCCTGGTAGTCTTCGCGATCCACTTTGACAAAGTAGATCGAACTACCCCTAAGGCTTTCCGATCCATGAGATCCCAGTCTTCCTGCTTTTCTTTTTCCGGTTTGACTCCTGTTAGAGGCTTATAGAGATCCTTATTATACAAGAGATCCTCTATTTGCATCCTCCAAAACCCATAGTCAGAACCATCAAATTTCTCAACCGCTTGTTTATCCTTGCCCATTCTTGATTGCTTGATAAACCCCTTTGATCGTCCAACCAAAGCTCTTGATACCAGTTGTTGTTGATTTGGCCCTCCACTACCCAAGCAAATCACAAGAACAATAAAATCACACAAACAAAGCACAAGAAATCAAAGCAAGAAAAAAACACAGAAATTGTTTACCCAGTTCGTCAATATGTTTGACTACGTCTGGGGGCACTACCAAGCCAGGATCTTGCACTATAATATGTAAATATGGAGTTACAATGAGTATGGGGGCGGAACATTGCTTATATGGCAACTTAGAATAAAACCTAACCTAGACGGACAAGGAAACCCGAAATCTGGCCCAAAAACCGACTCAGCCCCGACTGCCCCCGACACTTGGGCGGTCGCCCACTTTGCCTATGGGCGGTCGCCCACAATTGTGTTCCGGCTGAAGGTTCCAACTGATGGAGTGGGCGGTCGCCCACCATCACCCTGGGCGGCCGCCCAGAAGGTCAGTCCCTCCGACGAATTTCTTCCCTTTTGCTCCGATCGCTAGTTCCCGGTTGGTCCTCTATTCCAACACTTTTTGGGATTCTTTGCCACACTTGAGTGATCATCTTGCGAGAAAAAAGATCTCGCATCGCGGACACACCGTCTTTGAGAGATCATTCACTCGCTGACATATCGACTTCAGAGATCATGGACCCGATGACATACCAACTCTCAAGATCACGAAATCGCGGACACACTAAGTCGCGGTATCATGAACTCGCGGACTTTCCCCTCTGTAGGTGTACCTGGTGAATCATCAACTTGAGAGATCATCAATCATTGCACCTGTGAAGGTGTGATCTCGCAGGCCGCACCCACAGGTGACTAACTCATCCCGCGAAGTACAATCTTACGGGTGCACCATCATGGTGACTCATCAAATTGAGAGATCATCAATCATTGCACCTGTGAAGGTGTGATCTCGCAATCCGCACCCGTAGGTGACTAACTCATCCCGCGAAGTTCAATCTCACGAGTACACCATCATGGTGACTCATCAACTTGAGAGATCATTAATCATTGCACCTGTGAAGGTGTGATCTCGCAAGCCGCACCCGTAGTTGACTAACTCATCCCGCGAAGTACAATCTCACGGGTGCACCATCATGGTGACTTATTTTAACAATGTCATAACTTAATCTTCTTATACGATGTTGTGACAAGTTCCATTCTTTAAGCGGGATAGAGCCCCCGAGTTTAGGAGATAGTAGTTGCTCTCCGTAATTTTTGTATTTCCCTTGTTCCTTTTGTAGTGGGCTGGAGCTTCATAACTTTGGCCATTAATTACTAAGTCAACGATTTCTTCCTACTTTCGAAGCTGTGACACTTCAAAGGATGTCAGTGACATTGGAGACCAGTAAGTTTGAAAAAATAATCCCATTGTCCGGGGGGTGCTAGCGACATTAAAGTCTCATCATTAGGCTTTTAAAATATAGGATAATCTGATATTTCAAGTGTACCAGCGACATCAATGTCTGGCCGCTAACTTTCATAACAAGATAATCCCATTGTGTAGGGATGCCAAAATAAATGGTCTTTTTTGTTAAACATCGTACATACTATTCCCCCTTCAAAACTAAGGTTGTCTTTAGGCAGCCTTGCTATCGAGATCCTTTCAAGTCGGTGGTGACTTGCCCTTTTTGACATCCTTTTAATATATTGCTTGATGTCGAGATCATTTTGATGTTGCAAATTGCTCTTTTTGACATCCTTTTGCGTCCATTGAAGAGTATGTCTTTCTCAAGAAGACCTACTTCTAAATTTCTAACATAGGATGTCATCACATTAAGAGATCCTGAAGTTGTCCATATCCCGCTTTATCTTGAACTCGCCCAAGCACTAGCTTGAGGTTTCATGAGCTTGTCGACATACTAATTCATCATGAACTCGACTAGGCGCGCTACTTCATCTTGAACTCGACTAGGCACCAACTTGAGATTTCATGTGTTCGTCGATATGCTACTTCGTTTTGAACTTACAGACGATAAAACCACGAGTCCACCATCGTGGAGACTTCATCAACTTGATAGATCTTTAGTCATCTTGCCTGTTAAGGCGTGATCTCGCAGGATGCGCCCATAGGCGAATTCAATACTTAACCCATAGACGACAAATCTATGAGCGTGCCGACTTGGCGACTTCATCAACTTGAGAGATCATCATTCGTGTCACCAGTTAAGGTGTGATCTCGCAAGCCGCGCCCATAGGTGACTTCATTACTTAACCCATTGATGAAATAGTGCCTGCTTTTCAACGTCCTTTCACCCCTTAATCACCTTTGACTTCTCGTGACTTCTCCTGACTTCTTTACCTTCTCTTCTAAAATTTCCAAGAAGGCGAGTTCCTTGTGATCCCGTTTCAAGTTTGTGGTTCCATCCCACCTCCTGGTGGCTACCCAGATTGTCTACCACTATTCAATTTCATATTCAAGAATTTATCCCAATTCGTTTTTTGATATCACTCCAGAATTTAATCGAAGTTGTTTGCGTTCGACTGCGGTTTCAAAGCAATTTCCATAAAATTTTCCATCACTAGTCTACAACTTGCTAACGATTTAATTTTCTGGCAATTTCATTTTCCTGATTTCCGAGCACGCCAAAGATGTTGGCGACATCGAGTTTTCTGGTGTGATTGTCAACATCCAGGTTTGGCGTTCCTATTTCGGGACTTCTTGGCGACAATAGACATCGGCGGCTTCTGAATTCCAAAAATATCTCTCCTTCTCGCGACTTTAATCAAGCAAGCGACTTCAATCAACCAGGTGATTTCATCCTGCTATTCTAAATTTGACTACATCCATTGCTCTGAATTCTTCAATTCCCAACGAGGTCCTCAATTTCTAGCGGCCTCCTTGTTCTTTGGCGAAGTTGACCTTGTTCCGCTATTTCTTTTTTTCACTAGGATTTTCTTTCCTAGAATTCCGCGCATACCCCAGGACACCCATGGAGACATCCTTACTATCTAGCGACATTCTTTTCTCCGGTGAGATGCTCGATTTCCGGGGAGACTCGCGACTTCAATTTGGCGAGTTTCCATCATGATGAGAGAGAAAATCATTTAACCCTTGTGGCTTCACAAATTCCGTCCATCTTTGATCATGGCTTCCTGTCAACCCCAACTACGGGCAAATTCCCATCTAGTCGGAGATGGTTTTTCCATACCTTCAGCAAGTTTTCTGAGTCAAATTTGAGCGATTACCATTTCTCCAAGTTGTTCTCTGGCTCCTTTTTCCGACGCACAGAGATGGAAGTCTGACTTCTTTCATTTCTTTCTCCGGCTACTCTCCGACAGAAATTAAAGATCCGTTCAGGTCCCGGCAATGGAACCAAATGATGCTTCATATAATCTGGATCAGTGCCTCGATCCGCGTGTTGTAGTCTAGAGATACACCGGCTTGAATCATTGACTTTGTACCTGAGAAAACAAAACACCATGAGCTCAATGCCGGGAGGGTCTCCCGCCGAAGAACCTCGGGCGTGAGAGTATGATACAAATCTCATGAATTTAACAACAATGGAAGAAGAGAGAACTTAGAGAGAGAGATAGAGAGAATATCTAGCTTACCCATTTCTTTATCCAAACCCCCTTTATATACTTAACCACATGCTTCTTTCCTCACCCTCACTTTGCCACGTGTCTTCTTCGTAGTGGTCCTTCGCGTAACACAAGGAGACCCTCAATTTATCTTTACATTTCTCTACCCACTCAATGGGTCTATACTCTACTTTTCCCACTAACATTAAAGACAAATGGCTGATGTGACCCCATAGTGAAAGTCGCATAAGACTTCCCACTTAACCCAACTACGTCACATTCACGTCCAGTCGACTTCAAAGTGAACCCGACCATGTCACACTTTGTCAAGTTCACTCCCAACTGAATTTGACCATGTCATACCCATGTCAAGTCGACTTCGAACTAGTCACCCATATCAAGTCGACTTCGAACTAGGCACCCATGTCAAGTCGACTTCGAACTAGGCACGCATGTCAAGTCGACTTCGAACTAGGCACCCATGTCAAGTCGACTTCGAACTAGGCACCCAGATCAAGTCGTTTTGGACTACCTTCATTCAGGCCCACTCCATATGGCCAAGTCATTAGGACTCAAGCCCAATCACAATTTGGGCTTAGGCACATCAGATTGGATCCTGATACTCGTTAGATGGTCACCCGTATATGATCATCCTAACTAAGTCCAGCTAAGATGACTTGTATGAACGAAATCATTCGTATATTCTTTGTCTATTCTTTATACTGCATATTTTTCCAATTCACTTCCTTCTCGAGTTTGAACTAGAAAACTGTAGACTATTGTTTATTCTCGCTTCCAAATTATAAAATGTGATTCAACTGGTTCAGTGTTCTGTGTTTATTGGCTGGTTGGGTGATATTTTCTCTGACCTCGTGAGCCTAGAAACAGTACACATCTATATGCATGCTAGTAACAGGGTCACCTTGTTTGCAGGATAATGCATCAGTCCGCAGAATGAATTTTTTGTTTGAAGTTTGGATTATACTCCCTCTGTCCCAGAATGATAGTCCCCCTATTTTCATGGGTTTTACGAAGGAACTTTGAGTAATAATTAAGGCCACTTTTAATTATTCTAATGAAATTTTTGAAACTGTTCTTGATACACCATTATAAATACTATTAATATCAATTTTTAGATTCACATTAACATAACTATAAGTAGCATTTATAACTGCTCAAAGTTCTCTCGTAATAACAACGAAAAAAGGTGGATTATCTTTCTGGGACGGAGGGAGTATTATTTAATTAGTTTTTTTGGTAGAAAATAGCAAATTTTTAATAGAAGCAACTAAATGACATAAATCAAGTAATGGATTATTAAAATAGACAAATGCTAACACCTTTTATAAATAGGAATTAACATGCTATTGATTGGGAAAATAATTAAGAAACCCCATATTCTACCCATTTGCAATCAAATAAATTGAATTAATCTCATTTAATAGAATATTAAACCAGCAATAACCCTACAAACGTCAACTACACCACTGAACCCCAGAAGCATATACCATCAAACTGGTTAGCATTCCTCCAAAAGAAAAACACATTAACTCACATGCTTAAACGACTCTAGGCTGTCTATTCTAGCTTCATAATACTCAATAGCTCATATCAAATCACAACAGGCCCAAACACACCCCGAAACCAAACACCAAAATAAAACCTTAAGCCCAAAATCTAATAGGCCCACAAAGAGAAAACCCTAACTAATAGATCCTATCCTGCTTAATCACTTTTGCTGATGCGCCGCTCCCACACACTTTTAATCTTGACCGTCTAATTTGGGAGTTGTTTTTTGTATATAAGACATCCTTTTGAGGATTAGGGATTCCATAAGTCTTTCTCCCCAGCGGCGTGAAGCCCACACCTTTCCCTCTCCTTCCTATTGATTTACATCGATCTTATCGCCTATTTTTTTCTAATATGCATGTTTGCTTATTAAAATCTAAGTTGATGTATCTCATCTGCAGAAACATCAGGAAGATGTTAGCTTCCATTAAAGTAAAACTAAAGGTAATGAATTCTCCATTAACTTGATCTAATATGCTATCAATTTCCGCAGGATTTTTATTCCTTTATTTCGTTTCTTAGATATATGCCCTTATTTTTTTTGATTTGTGTAATTTATAGTATAATATAAGAGTTGAAATTATCGAAAATCTTGACATACTATAACAAATCTAAGCTGTGTGCTCCTTGAATTTATTATCTGTAATTTTTATGCAAATGCTCGTAGACTTTCAGTCTAGTTTGTTTTAATATTATTTTTATAGCATTTGTGTATCTTAATTAACTTCGAAGTAAATCAGGACACTGTCTTTAAAACTTTATTATAGATGAAGAAAGTTATAAGGTGTGGATGTGGTAAAATTTAATTGTGCAAGCATCTCTTCACTCATGCATAGGGATGGCAATTTGACCGAACCCGAAGGCGATCCGCCCCGACAAAGTAGGGTTCGGGTGTAATTTTCATGACCCGAGCGGGTTAGGGTCGTGTTCGGGTTTTGATATTGACCCGCCGTGATCCGACCCGACCCGCACCCCTCATGTACAAAGTCAAGATATTATGTTAGTTAATCATATCATATGCTGTTCAATTTATTTTATAGTTGTTTTTTAGTGAGATTTGATGATTTTAAAACTAATTTCTATAACTAATTAAAATTTAAGCTTATACATAGATTGGGCCCAAGCAAATATGAGCTAAAATTTTGATAATTTTGTACGCTTCGGGTCGGGTTCGGGTTTCCTTATCTTCGTGTCGGGTCGGGTTCGGGTCACACTTTTTAACATTAGGGCCGGTTCGGTTTTGACGAAACCCGACCCGTTGCCATCCCTACTCATGCATTTGAGTGTGGGTGTGGGTGTGGGTAAACTTTTAGTCGTGCAAACTCTCTTTGTCCATGCATTTGTATAAAATAACATTTTTCACCGATCCATGTGGCGTATATTCTCCTAGCCGCTTATGCAATCTATATTATGTGCCATGCACTCCATTCATAAAGGATTTTCCTTTTTTATAAATATCACACACTAACAACTGTCAGTACTTTCATTTATGGGTGTACGTTAACATATTAGGAAAAAATGATGTGTACCAAAAGATCGTTGTTCTTGGCATTTCAAGGGCTGCTTCCTCACCATCAAGGTATTAATGCAGCCTTCGTCATCTTAATACTTTATTATTCTCGAGCAGGTATTGTTTTCCATAGAGAAAGTCTGCTGGGGATTAACCCCCAACATTTTTTGAATTCCGCTATTCAACTCACTTATTGGCTAGGTACTTAATTAATAAAAATACTTTGAAAATAATGATAAAAATTCATGAATGATACTAAGTAATTGGATGACTAGTGTGCCATTGCAGTACATAAAGTGGTATAAAGGTTGATGAATGATAAAATGTCATAATAAAATGTCATGAATGATAAAATGTCATGAAAAATAACTTTGAAGAAAGTCGTTCAATGTTCTAACAATCTTCTTTATTACTCCCTCCGTCCAAATTGAATATGTTTCCTCTAGATCAAGAGAAAAATTGGAATTTTTTTTGACATTTATTATGGGACGGATGGTAGTAATATATTAGAATATTATTTAATAATAGCGACTTCTACCTTTCAGAGTTATAATCAACAAAGACGATATGAGTTTATGGACGCAATCGATGCGACTCCAATATCAGTTGGGGGCCACCACTCAACCAAGTAAATTTACAACCAAACCAGGTATGTGCATAAATGCTCTTGCTATTAACTTTCAAACTTTAGTTTGCAAGATAAGATGAACCATGAAATTTTTTGTAAATCATTTAGGGATGAGTTTTTTGAAGAAATATTTCAAAAGGTCATTCAGTTTACGGCAAATTGACTTTTTTTTCTTAGATTGAGGGAGGAACTTATATTACTCAGAAATCATTCCAAATACATTTTCCTTTATGATCATGTTGTTGTAATATTTTCTAAAATGGGCCTCCATACATTTAATATGGGCTTCCTTGGATTTACTTGGGCCTTCTTACTAGATGATTTTTTAATGAAAGTCTTGCATCAAATTCCTGTAGAGAAATGAAAATTTCATTTTTCCCACCAACTCTTTTTCAAATGATTTTACTATTTTCCACTTTTCTTCATCCTACATTTTTCCAATCTTTCTCTCCTATAAATAGATGGTTATCCTCATTTGTGATTTTAATTCCTTGGGATTTCTCTTAGTGAGAGGACCCTTATGGGAGCTTTATCTTTCTTTTATTATTTAT
>JAOWBW010000197.1:274849-502035 GCA_026119855.1 Campanula takesimana | reverse complement strand
GTGAGTGAAGTCGAATCTCTAGAGGAGGAGAGCCCCAAGCCCTCTCAACCTCTTTCTTGGGCCGAAATCTTCGAGGAGGCCGAAAAGACCGAAGTTTCGCCCCCTTGTCATGACTCGCCATTGTCTTTGGAGGAGCTACGTGCTGAAGTTTGTCTCCTTACAAGATCCGGTCAAGTGTACAATCCGACCCGAAGGGTGCAAAGAAAGTCTTTGGGAAGGACCCGAGCAAGCGACCTAGACAAAGAAGACCCTATCCTTACTAACGTCAACAAACCCAAGCCCATATTTCACTATGTCCTTACTCACCTCCTCCCTAGCCATCGCCTCATGCTCGAGCAAAACCTCGCCGCCACCATGGTACCATCCACTATTACCCGGAGGACGTCACCCACATGATTGGTAATATCCACTATGGAAACATCATCACTTTCTCGGAGCTAGACAAGCCAGTGTTCGGAGTTGATCATAATGAGCCTTGTACATCACTGTCGAAGTAAATGGCAAGAAGATTCCCCGTGTATTCATTGACAATGGTTCTGCTATTAATATCCTGCCTTCAAGGATGATGGATGTGATTGGCGTTCATGGTGTTGATTTACGCCCATCCAAGCAAACCATCAAAGCTTATGACTCTACATGCCGCGCCGTGATAGGCGAAGTCACCCTGCCCATTACCATCGGAACAAAGATCCGCCGACAGATTTCCACATCATAGACATCCCCGCAACCTTCTCACTCCTCCTCGGCCGGCCATGGTTACATCAGTCGGGCGCTGTCCGTCTTCCTTGCACCAGTGTGTGAAGTTTCAATCTGGTAATGAAGTGACCATCATCTACAGTGATCTTGTAACTGCCTAAGGGACGGACACCCAAGGCGTTCCTGTCTTACAGATTCAGCATGGGGAAGAGAGCCGACTCTTCAAGGCTTCGAAAATAGTCGCTCAGCACAGATCTGCACCATCGACCTCACAAAACAACGGACAAAGTGGCACCTGTTGTCAAGATACTGCGTAACATGGGTTTTATACCGGGGCTGGGGCTAGGTAAGAACTTGCAAGGCCCTACAGAATTGGTTGAAGAGATAATCATCGAGGGTTGTTGGGTCTAGGATACACCCTTACTCTTGAAGACAAGATGGAGCAACAAAGGATAGAATTGCTTACAAAGATGAAGCTTCCCTACAAAAAGCCTGAAATGCGGCATACCGCCTGTCCCTGAATAGCTACTTGTCAGAGAAGGCGATGAGTTTTCGTGTTTTGAGTTCGCCGAGCCATGGATTGACCACACCGGGAAAAGTGCAGAAAGGGTGCGAGATTTTCAGAGATGTGGAATTCGATCGGTCCAACATAAAGCTGACTTACATGGAATATGACAAAGCCACGGGCAGAGTTAGAACCATCAGGCATGAGTTACTCCACCAGGTTGCAGATGACTTGGCAGATCAACTTGAAGCCACAACCCTTGACAAGCCAGCAATAGAAGCCGCAGAAACTCCAAGTTTGACTGAGACGTGGGACGGCCAACATCTGCTTCAACATCTGGGTAATCTGGGGCTGCACGAAAACATGGTTGCCGTCATCGTGGACGATTCTGAAGATAAGTGGACCCAAGGACATTGGTGGTACCCATTGGGGACAAGCTCAAGAATTGGTGCATCATTGGGGACCTAAGCTACTCCGGAATTTATGATGGGAACACTGGGGCTTACTCCTTCTCCGGTCGCCACTCCTGCAGCATCTCCTGTCACTCGCCCAAAAATCCCCGTCCCCAGAGTCTAGTGTTTTACATTTTGAATTTGAGTCTTCCTGTAAGTCTGACGACCTTACGTCTGAAGACTATGATCTTGTTGCAAACGCTATTTTCCCTTTTGCCATGAATGAAACCCTCGACCTTCCGAGTATCCCTCCATAGTCACTCTTTTAACTGATAAATTGGTAATAATCAAACTAATGGTATACACTTAGTTAATAATGATTCATTAGAAGAGGCAGACACAGACACATTAAATGATGAATACATTAAAGAGATCTCAGAACATTTATTAATCAAAAAGAATCTCGAGCCCAAGCTGCCGATGAGGTGTTAACGTGCGTGAATTTGGGAACCGAAGCCGAGCCTAAGGAAACGCAGATTGGGAGCTTCTTCAGCGGAGCCGAAAGGGAAGCACTATTGAGCTACTCAAGAATATGTGGATGTGTTTGCATGGTCGTATAAGGACATGCCGGGCTGGCTCGACAACTCGATCGTAGAGCACAGAATCCCGACAGCACCAGACGCTAAGCCAGTCAAGCAGAAGCTGCGCCGCATTAAGCCGGAATGGTCTTTGCAAGTAAAGGAGAGATGAGAAGTGCTCCGTGTGGGTTTTTATCAGGTGATCGAGTATCCAACTTGGTTATCAATCTAGTGACTGTCAAGAAAATCCAACGGTAAAGTCAGAGTATGTGTGGATTTTCGGGATCTCAACAAAGCTACGCCGAAGGATGACTTCCCCTTAGCAAATATCAAAATGTTGGTGGACGCGGCCGCCCGTCATGAGGTCAAGTCGTTTGTTGATGGGTTTGCCGGCTATGACCAGATCGAGACAACCGAGGAGGACCAAGAAGCGACCCCCTCCACAACTTCGTGGAGAACCATCAGTCGGCGAGTTCGAGCCGTGTTGAGAACGCAAGTCTCCTCGGAACAAAGCGAAAAGGAAGAACTCATCAAGTTACTGCAATACCTCAACCATTTCACAACAGTGGGGGAACCGACACTCAGAGAAATAGAAAGGGCCCGCGACCAAGAATGGAGTTCGAGATGTGAGTTCGCATTATGCTGCCTCAAGGAGTACCTCGTGAATACCCCAATCCCACACCGGCACATGGGAATGAACTTCAGACCCCAACACAACGACAGGATCGTGGCCCTCGCGCCAGGAAAAGGAAATCAGTGAAAAAATGCAAAGATTTTTGGAAAAATACCCCCTCTCGGTCCCCCGCTACACAAGAATAGGGACCCCTTTCGCAAGATGTTCGACCAACTAAGACAAATGGGCAAGATGCAGCCTCTAGAAGAACATTCACTCCTCTCCGAATTACCACCCCTTCAACCATTTGAACCTACCAAAAGTTGCTCTTACCACCAAGACGAAGGCCACGACACCAACGACTGCGTCGCTCTACAAAGGAGAATCCAAGGCTTGATGGACGAAAATATGCTCACCGACGTTAAGAGGATTTTGGTTCTATGGAGAAAGCGGAAACTTAGAACTCCTCGGCTGCTACGAAATCGAGCCCTATGTGAGGAACGGCCCAGAGATACTCTCGCACCTGGCTGCAGAAACGAGTCAAGCCATCTCAAGAGAAATAGAGGATTTGAAGCAACGCGTCGACGCAATGACCAAAGCTCGAGGTGCACCACAAGACTGACAGAATGACAGATTTGGATGGCAGCCCGCCTAAGGAAACAATCAACATCAGCAAACTCAGACGCTACTATGACTAGACTCCTCTTAAAAAAAAAAAAAAAAAAAAAAAAAATATTACTACGCAAAAAGAAGCCCGATAGACTGAAAACCCGCAAAGGGCGGTCTATGCAAAATAAGGGTGCGTACAGAGCTCGCTAGATCGAAAACCCGCAAGGGCGGTCTAGGCAAAAGTTAGAGCATTCCCCCTTCTATCTTCCCTTTCTTTAAAATCATTCTAGTCTGACTGGAGTGAACTACGGTGACCTGAGCCCCTTAGTCCTATTTGTAAAAGGGGAACGTAGGCAGCCTTTCAAAAGGTGCGGTCTAAAAAACAAATAAACATCCAAATCTTGTTAAGCAATAAAGATCGAAGTTGTATTTTCTGAAAGCAAAAACTTTTATTTCCATAGTCATTACATGTTAACACTTATTTTGATGAGTCTAAGCTTGACATACTTTTTGAATAAATAACCTATTCTGAAATTGAAACTCAAACAAAGCAAACTAAATTAAACTAATGTGTCTGCACGACTATGGAGAGACGCTCAGAATTACTCCTTAGTGCCATTTGTGCCCTCGGTCTCTTTCTTCTTGCTTTGCCCACGGCGAACTTTCTTCTTGCTAGGATTCTCACAAAATCTTCTTTCGAACTCGCTAACACCTTTAGCCTTGCCATTAGGAGCCTCTTCACCTTTCCTCTTATTTGACGCCCCCACTTCTTCTCCGCCTCCGTTAGCCACGCTCTTACTCATCCTCCTCCATAAGCCTCAGCCTCCTTAATCCTCAATGAAGAACTTGGAGCACAGGATCCCAAAATAGTGCCCCTTAGGGTCTAGAGTCTGCTCCGCATGCCCAAGTCTCCCCATATACCAATACAAATACTCGCGTGGCAGGAAGTGTTGCTAGAGCGTGTGAGGAAGGTCCTACGACTAAAGCCGGCCTCGCCCCACATCTGAGAAAGAAGGACTGAGGCACTATCATCCAACTGAAGTACCCCAAAGGAAAATCATCTCTCTCCTCGTCCCAACCCTCCGGGATGGTCTGCACCAAACCATACTGACGAAGCACTCTAGAGGGATAGTAAAAGGTAGTCCCAGAAAGGGTGGAACTTTGATCATGTGAAGTCCCACTTGTTTCTCCCTCACAGAGTGAATGTGCCAATGGGGCACCACCCACTGAATGTCGTCAGTCACCATTTCCGCCAAATACTTTTCCCAACCTTTGAGAGTCATGCCCTCAAACCGCTCCACCATGCCTCTAATGCGGTGCATCCATGGGGGCCACCTTCAGAGAAGCCGCCGGTTTATTCACTCGAAGCCGCTCTTGCAACCACATGGTCAAAAGCCTATCACTACCACAAGGCATCCCACCATAAGCGCGAGGTGGGGAATCCCACAGAGCATCTCCCCAAGAATGGCCGGTACAATATCATAACCCAAACGAGCCAAGTTCACCATACCCAAACATCCTTCACTGGCAAATCCCACCTCAGAAGGGAAAAGGATGGAGCTGAACAAGCACAGTGCAAGATGGTCCAAGGAGCGGTTAGATGTCACGTCTGCATGCATGAAGTGTTGCGGCATCCAAGAAAGGTCGACATAACCGCCCCTAGCATACCTATCAAAGTCATCCGCGGGTACGCCAAAGGTCACCAACTTGTCCCTCAAGCAAACGAAGTCAAAAGGCAAGGCAACTTTACCCTTCCCTTCGTAGCCACACAATGCTGCGATGTCCTCATAAGTGGGTGTTATCTCGTTGAATGAAAAGTTGAAGACATGGAGGGTATCATTCCAAAATCTCCCACAGGCTTGCAAGAGGTGGGTATTGGAGTTCATGTGCAAAAGTGACCAAAGACACTTTATCCCATACCGTTCATCAAGCTTCCTACGACTAGAGCCAGGAAGTTTGGCAACCAATTCTCCAAAGAGGTTATAAAGACTTTTTTCTCAAGGCTTGTGATCCTAGCCTCTTGATCCATGGCAAAAGAGAAAGAAAATTGGCTAAAAGGAACTCAAAAACTGCTCAAAAGGTTGCTGGTACATTTTTATGGCTGCAAAGGGTTCATTAAATACTGCACAACTCCCGATTCTTGCCAGGAAAAGGAAAACCGGAGGCGGCGCATGATTTGGCCACGCGGCCATATGCCCTTGGCCCCGCGGCCGATATTGTCCTTGGCCGGGCGGCCAACTTCGTCCTAGGCCACGCGGCCAACTTTGCTCCGGATCTTGCCATGGCCAGGCGGCCAACATTGTTCTGGGCCTCGCCATGGCCATGCGGCCAACTTTGCTCCATGCAGAAATCCA
Source organism: Campanula takesimana (assembly GCA_026119855.1). Classification (NCBI taxonomy): domain Eukaryota; kingdom Viridiplantae; phylum Streptophyta; class Magnoliopsida; order Asterales; family Campanulaceae; genus Campanula; species Campanula takesimana. Next base: position 496,288 of record JAOWBW010000197.1, on the reverse strand, counting down.
GTTTGTTTGTTCCCACTCCGTAACGGATCCATGCAACTACGTACCTGCCCCCTTTCATGGCTCATGCATTGTATAAAATTAGGAACATTGTAAAATAATTAGTTTGCACAAGTAGGCTCCCACAATAAAATTGCATTTTAGAACATAATATACATACATGCATTTTATACATTTGTCCTGTACATACATATCCCTCTGCTCTCTACTAGCTAACAGTGTAGGAAATGAAGATGGACCCCGCCTAATCAGAATCCTCCTCCGTGGTGTCTCCACGCCGCGCTAAAGCCCGAGAGCTACGGCACCCGAAGTCCGTCCCCGGACCGCTCGACCACCAATGTGAGAAGAGCCCGCGCCGTTTCGGAGACCGCCACGGAGCTGGGGTGACGCAACGTCATCCCTCTGACAGGTACATGAATGGTACGCCTCCCTCAGTAAGCGCATCAACACGTTCTCCCGCCGAGCTGAACGGATATAGGCCTCCCGAGTCACCTGAAAGTGAAACCAAGGCAATGATTACAATGCAGAAAGAAATAAGTGTGTGCGAACATGACTGATATAAAGCACAAAGCCGTACCCCAGCGTCGGGCGGAGGAATGAATGTCTCCTCAACAAGATCGGCATCAGTCGGCTCCAAGCTAAGCTCCACCTCCCGGCCGCCCCTCATCATTCTCACGCTACTCGAGCGAAGGGGCATGTCAACCAAAGGCCGACTCCGACCAACATACCGGGCCGAGCTCGATCCCTCTCCCGATAGCATCCGAGCCGAACCTGAGGGCTGATCAGCCGTGTCCGCACGTAGCCAGCATAGTCGTCAGCCCTCTGAATGCTCTGCCGGAGTGGGAGCCAAGAAAGTCGCCAACCTCGCGGGACGGAGCATATCCCGAGGAGGGTTATGAGGAGCCCACGGTAACGCACCAGCCCTGTGCTACGAACCACCCTCTCCCCAAGATACATGGCCTCCCCGGTGAGACCCACAAGCAGAACCCTAGAAGCGGTCAACTCCACTACATAGGGACCCACCGAAGCCTCATTGGCCGGGCTCCATGGGTAAAATCTAACCCGATGGGCTCAGACATCGCGAACACCTCCTCAGATCAGCAGCATCCACTGTCTTCCTGTCCCGGTTTCTGCGGGGAAGGAGCCCTGTTGCCCTTGCACCAGTACGACATGATGGGAAACAACCTTGTTAACACTCATCACCAACTGAAAGGGGCGACACCGAAGACCTCGTACACCCAAGCCTGTGCATACATAAGAGAGGTATTTCAGACCAAAAAATAGAACAGAAATCTCAACAAGTGAAAAGAAGGGTAGTCGAGAGCATACCTCAAAGGCGAACTGGAACCCGTCAAAGGTCGACGAGCTAGCCCTCGAGCAATGGTCCAAAGCCCGGTAAATCTCAGCCAAACCGGCTCCACCCCAAGAAATCCCACCGACTAAGTCCAAGTCCACAAGAGCCCCTAGCAGTGAGTACCGGCAGACAGTAGCCCCACTGGGAAACAAAATCTCTGAAAAGCTGTACCATAAGAACAGCCGGACCAAGCAATCCAAATCATATTCCCCCTACTAAAGGCCTCAATAGCCACCTCCACCAAGCGATTCACCTTCCCGGCCTCCACTCCGTAACCCTTGACACCTCCTCCCAGGTCGGTGTCAACTCCCAGCAGAGCCTGTCTATAATCCCGCCACTCCGCCAAGCTCTCATCAAAAGCAAAGGGGTACCAGTAAACCTCAACCCCGTGATGGCCGCGAAATCCACCGGCGTGATGGTAATCTCTCCCCAACTAAAGTGGAAGGTATGGGTGGTATCCCACCAGAACTCCCGGCACACCTCTATCACCGCTGCCACCTTCAGGGTAGCCCCGACCATGCGGACACTGTCAAAGAATGGGCCAAAGCCCATAGCCTCGATCCGAGCACGCAAACCGCCCGGTCCCTCCGACAGAGACGCCCACAGTTTGCCCACAGTCACTGTGGACCCACGAGCCTTGATCCTCTGCAGGTAAACACAGCACGGTATGTTACCATTCTAGCAATTTACAATTCCAGCAATTTAAATTCTAGCATTCCATTTCATATTATGTGCATAAAACATACAAATGTGCGAGAAGGAGAGAAACGAAAATTCGAAATTTACCTCTCGCGTCTCCGGAAGCCCCATCGACCAATGACGCTCAGAGTCGATGTAAAAATCGTAATCTTGGTCGAACGTGGACCGCAGCAGATTATCGCGATAATTCCGAGTCGCGGCTCGTGGTCTCAAACCGCCCCGCGGAATCAAAGGCGCCGCTTCAAAGCCCGCTCCTGGGTCAGCCCCTACATTTCCTCCGCCCTGAGCATTACCGTGCCCCTCTCCTTGTGGCTCTTGTTGTGGAATCATATACCCACCTTGGCCCGGGAAATCTCTAAATAACGCCTCATTGATCCAATCCGCCATAGCTTCAGGAGATATGTGAAATGAAATCTTCAAAATTATCAAAATCTGAGCTTTCTCTCTCTAAAAACTCAATTTTCTCTCTCTAACTCGTCAATGGAGGAAGGAAGAAGAAGAAAGAAGAAAAGAAGAAGAAGAGGGAGGGTTTCTGGTGATGTGACCAAGAGTCAGCCCGCCGGCTACCTTGGCCACGCGGCCACTTTCGCCATTGCAACCCCAGCCGTCAGATCAGCAATCCGCGTGAAGGAGATCTGACCACTCAGCAGCCTTGGCCACGCGGCCACTTTTGCAATTCAGTGTGTTTGGCCACGCGGCCAACCTTGCCCCTTCAGATAAAATTCCACTTTTGCCCTTAATCTTTTCCCTTTAATTCATTTTAAATGCCTTTAACACTACTTTGACTGATATTCGTTACCTTTGGGTACGGAAAGCCCCTTAAAATTTCCATTCTTCACCAATATTTGCTTAGGATTCGTATGATTGTAGAGACTTCGGCGCCTCTATGACATACCATCCTAGATCAATCGTAATTGGCAGAAGCCTCGGCGTTTCTATTTGCGAGCGATCCAGCATCTATTTTAGGATTCATATGGTTGTAGAGACTTTGGCGCCTCTATGACATACGCATCCTAGATCGATCGCGATTGGCAGAAGCCTCGGCGTTTCTGTTCGCGAGAGATCCAACATCTATTACTTTAGCGCGATCGGCAGGAACCCTGGCGATCCTGATTGCGTTTACCATTGCTTACGAATGATTCGTGCTTCGTACAGGATAGTGCCCGTAGGTTTATTATCCCTAACAGAAGTCCGACACCTCGTTTTATCCCCAGTAGATCTCTGAACTACGACCGGCTTGATTCCTCGGAGGATACGTAGGAAACCTGAAAAGGTCCAGCCACCCGACCAACGCGGTTATCTCTCATCCCCAGCAGGTGCATTTTCCCCAGCAGAAGACGTTGCTCCCCATCAGAGGACAGTCATTCCCAATTTCCCATTCGATTTGAACTACGTTTGGCTTGATTCCCCCGCGGATACGTAGGTCGCCTGCCAAGGTTCAGCCGTTCCCTTACCTTTCATCTGTTTTGAAACTCATGTTTCAGACGGATCCTTCTTTTTATCGTCGACCCCACATTGCCTTGCAAGAAGCGTCGCCGAGGGGCTACTGTTAGTACCCGACCTGAAAATGAGTTTATTAGGACTTTCCCAAAAATACAAGGACTTTATAGGAATTAGAAACCTTGCAAAGACTTGTCCTGGATTCCCAAAATATCTCATTTATGGCAAAATCTATCAAAATAGGCAACTTAGAGTTACCATAAAGCAACAGTGAAACCCTAGCTTGAAAATCAAGTCAGCCTGCAGACTTGGCCAGGCGGCCAACCTTGCCACGCCTCGACCTTGGCCACGCGGCCAACATTGTCGCCGTCTTCATTCTTGGCCAGGCGGCCAACCTTGCGCCGGATGATCTGGACCATCAGATCTTCCCCTCAGTTTACTATATAAACCAATCCCATGCTATTGGTTTAAGGGTCCGATTTTGAGAGCTCTAAATCCGAATTTGGGAGTTCTTAAACACAATTTTGCTCTCTAATTAGCATTCAAACCTCCAAGAAGATCAAGGTTTATTTCTTGCCAACATAGGTAAGTTTTCTAACTTTTTCTTCGTGTTCTTGCATTATTTTTAATGTAGATCTTTAATATTCATGTTCTTGCATGTTTATTCATAGTTTCTTCATGAGCTTTGCATGTTCATATATGTTCTTCGCAGGTTCTTCATGTTCATAGATTAAAACCTTATTTATGCTATATTTAGGGTTGCGATCCTCATAATTACATGTTATTTCATAGCCGATGATGATCGAGGGTTCATCAACCCGAGGATGATCTAGGAACTACTTCTAAACCCTAATCTTTAGGTAATTCCCCCCTCATTATGCATGATCCCGATTCTTCTGCCTATTCTAATTCTCTGCGAACTACGCTGACCTGAGCTTCTCACATTGAGAGGAACGTAGGCAATCTTCGGATCCGGTCTAAATCACTAACACACTACTAACACATTCATCATGATAGAAAGACCGATCAATTCGGGCAATAGGAGTGATAACGTTCAATATTCTTCTCTTGTTGTAATTTGACCCCCGAACCCACTAAACATGCTTTTTTCAATGTTTTGGCTTTAATTAAAACGGCGTGGCGACTCTCATAATTTTAATGTCGTTAAGAATATTCCCTTTGTAAATAAAAATAATCACAAGATACTTCCCATGCGTCGCTTCATCGGAAAGGGGTATTCACAGAAGGGGAAAGAAATAGCTTTACCTAGACTTCAAGAGACTTCAAACACTTCTTGTTGAATTACTTGGAGAAATCCTTTGGAAAATGCTTTGAAAGTAAGAAATTTGGTTTCTTATTGAAATGTGAGATTGAGAGCCAAAGGTCCTTGAAAATGGAGGTAAAAGGGGGGTTTTTATAGGTGAAAGAGAGATGTTTTTGGTGCCAAAACTCAGTCACCAAGAAATCTTTCCCGGGTAAAATCCTGTAAATTGAGCAAGGGAGAGAATCCTGGCCAGAAATCTGTAACCGACGCCCAGAGGCGCGCGCTTCCTGCTTTGGGGGCGGGAGGCGCGCGCGTCTGGATCCTCCTGTCGTAGGCGCGCGACTCAGAGAAGGCGATTTTGACATAATGGACTAGAAAGTCAGCCCTGTTATTCAGTTTAGTCCCTGGACTTAACAAAGTCAGTCAGGAACTTAACGGAAGTGACAGAAACTAACGAGAAACACTTAAAATGGGGAGAAACACAAGATCAAATGTGCAATCGGGGTGAGCGGTCCAAGGCGGGGTGTCTACACTTCTTTACCAAGAATCTGCAGAACAGTCCCTGCACTTCAAACTGCAGAACAGTCCCTAAATTTTTAGAAAACTGTTGATCAGTCCCTGCATTTCTGAAACTGCAGATCAGTCACTGGACTTTAAGAAAAAAACCTTTTTTCTTTGCTTGTTTTACTCCGTCCCCATATGTGCAATAAATGATTTATGTCATATACATGTTTTGTTTTTGCACTAACATCTTTTGCTGCGGAGTATAAAAAATGAATAAATTAGGGATGACTACTGTACTCATTCCCTAGTTTATTTTGCACCCATTAATGGGTAATGCAAGCACTGTGAGTACTTCTATCCCTCTCTTCTATGTGCTCCTACGTGCTTATGTGCTCTTCCTTTTCTCAAAAATCTTTTGCAAACTTGAACTACGTTGACCTGAGTCTCTCTTTCTTTTTCTGAAAATTGAGAGAAACGTAGGCAACCACTTTGGTCCGGTCAATCTTTTACTTGCTTTAAAAAAATATTTATTTTCACCTTGACATCTAGAACTTCACTCTTACACACGTGCACACATGTAGATTAATTGCACTACATACCCTATAAACCCGGGTCCCAATCGGAGGACGGATGTCGGTTAGCACTTCCTTGCCGGTCTCTCCAAAGATGGTATACCCACTCCGTGACACGCTCCTCGACTGTGTTCATGGGGATCCTTAGCCGTAAGCCCTGCATCAGCCTCATGCATACATACTAGTCAATAGGACACTCTTTGTAACCGGTCGGTTTGATTCTTAGGATTGTTTTGATCTTTGCCCAGGATAACGCTATTCATACAATCTATAATCCTCCCTTCATGAATTCATGACGAATGTCCCTTCGGAAAATCGTTGAACAAAGGATTGCGATGGTGAAATGAGAATTTTTCTACGAGGATTCGAGTCTAATCTCTCTCACCGTCAAGATCCTGCGTTTGACAAAGTCCCAATCGGTTGTCCCTTACAAGAATTCATAAGGTTTGATTACATAAACGGCGTTGTTTAACAAAGTGCAAAACAATTACGGAATCGCTTAGGTTTGGCTAAATTGAATGGTGGATTCCGATGAGAATATGAGACCTTTGCCCAAATTGTTTGTTTGGGAGAGTGCAATGCAGGTGAAAAACAAGGGGCTCATATTCTAGGGTGACAGAATCCACTATTCCAGGATGTTAGATAGAAACCCCCCCAAAACGGATTAAGTTCCGTCCGACCAAAATTAGGATTAGAAAAAAAAATATGAATTCTGTGTTCTGTGCTGGATGCCTCATACGAGACATCTTCTTCTGTCCGTGTCAGTTTCTGTGTTGTGCCCGTTTGGTCAACCTACACTCACTCCTAAGCCTATACACCTCATAAAGCCGACTTGTTGGGATAGGGTCTAACGCATTCTCTATACCATTAGGTCCGTCCGAATCGCAACTAGATCGTTCCGAACTCTTTCGACACCATGTCCGACACCAAGTCTATGTAAGAGGCCCGTGATCTCAAGGCCCGACTAGAAAGGGAAGTAAGTCAAATGGTCGAAGTAGGCGCCACTTCCCTATACACTGACTTCAAGCAGAAAATGGAGGGAGAATTCATGACTCACTTACAAACCCAAGGGGATTACTATGAGAAAGAATTCGCAACCCTTCACGGTCGCCTACAAGCCCAAGAAGAGTGTCACAAGAAAGAGATTGAGGCATTCTAAACCCATCTACAAACTCAAGAGGAGTTCTACGAGAGTAAGATCGGCACACTTCAAGCACGCTTGCAAGCTCAAAAGGAATGCTATAGAAAGGAGGTCGAAGCCCTTTGTGAAACAACCACGCCTAAGAAGAAGAGGTGGCTCTGTGACCGTAATATATCCAAATTTACTAAGATGGGAACGACAAGGCACTATGATAATCTTGAAGGGGTTACTCAAGAGGGTCTCCTTGACATCCTCTTAAAGGAAGGCAAAATAAAACCTAGAAAAGGGATTACTCACAAGATGAACTATCACTACGATCGTATCCCCTCATTCTGCAAGTTTCACAATGATCCCGGCCATTACACCAACTTTTGTCACCGCTTGAAGGACGTCATCCAAGACCTCATTGATAAGAAGGAAATAGAGATACCAAGTGTTACTATCAACCCTCTCCCTTAGCTACACAAAGAAGAATGAAGCCTCAAGAAGAAATCAAGATCAGCCACTTTGGGGCTACAACTATCCTCTCCCTTTCTCCTTAGAAATAGAATAGATTTTAAATTCCTAGTGTGTGCTTGAAGAGTCATTCTGTCATTCTAGTCCATCTCTCCCCTTCTCTAGTTTTTGTTAACTAAACTATCGAGTCTGTTTTGAATTCTAGTTATTAATAAAAGTCATTCTTTTTCCTATATACTACTCTAAGGTTGTTCTACCTTTTGAATATCTCTCTAATTCATGAAATGGATCCGCAAACAATAATTGTCATTAATCTAAAACCTTGCAATTGATAATAGAAATGTCTAAAAAATTAAGAAGGCCTAGGGGATACACATTACCATGACCGCGCTCATGTCAAAGAACCACAATGGAAGAAAGTCAAAGGCATCATCATTCCCAAACAAAAGTGGGGCTACTCAATTCAAGCTTTGAGAGTCAAAAAAAAAAAAAAAAAACTCTCAAGCTTTCACAACCCCACAAAGAAGGAGTTTCAACCACACACAATGAAGTCAAAATTGAGGCCTCTCATCTCCTCCTACAACAAAGATCAAATCCAAATGAAGAAAAATGAGACTCCTAACATGAAGACCGTTTGTGACATCCCGAAATTAAGCTCGACGATTTGGGACGGATCGGAAAATAAAAATAAAAATGTAAATGAAATAGAGAATGGGACGGATGGGCCTTAAGATATGAAAATTGTGGTGGGCCCCAATATTCGTTTGTTTCATCCTTGGTTGACAGCAAACAAATTTGAAAGCTTGAGGTGTATTAATTTAGTTATTTCTCATTGCTGACTCATTATCAAACTCTTAGTATAAATTAGAAATATCATCTTCTTCTGATAGATAGAGAGAGAGAGCCAGTAAAATGTTGGTTTTGTAATTTCACTTCATACGAATGCAATTATGGGTTCCTTAGTCTGAATGTTCGTTCCGTCAATTATTTTGGTGATCCGTCTTTAGCATTTTGAGGTAAGGGAGACTACGCAGTATTGATTCCGTGTCCTTTCTTTTTATACCAGTCTTATCGTAGTATTCCATTTTATTGATACGTATATCGTTTGATCGGTTCCATTTGATTATTGCTTTGGTATTGAAATTGCTCGGTTAATATTGTTATTTGAAAAGCATGCTTTGTGTATTATTGTGCTCAAATATGAGATTTGTTATATGGAATAATTTTGATGTAGCTAATTATGTAACGGTTGCAGTGGACTCGGTTATTGTGTTTGTGTTGGGTCCGGCTCCATGAGGGCGGCCAACAATTCGGTTAATTTGGTTGAGTCACTGGACCCGAATATAATTAGTACATCGGATTGTAAAGTATGATTGATCAGTTATTCGGTTTATGAAACGGGTGGCATGTCCATATTTATAATTTCATGGACATTGTTATTTGGTGTTTGTGTTCCATTGACTTCTGTGATATTGTGTATCCCCTTTCTTACTGAGCCCCCCAGCTCACCCCCCTCCAGTTTCAGTTTTGCAGTTAAGCGATGATCGGGATGAAAGGATTGGGGCAGAGCAGTTTATAGAGAATTTGGGATGATTAATGATATCTTGTATAGTATTTAGTATTGTATAGATGTAAACCGTACTATTTTGTTATTTATGGAATTAGATTTTTCGGGGTGTTACATTTGGTATCAGAGCGGTACCCCGACCTTAAGGCTTGTGAGCTAGCTCGGGGATAAGATCTTGGGGTATTCGTATAAGATAATCGAGAGCTAGATTAAGTAGAATTCGCGAACGAATTCTTTTTAAGGAGGGTAGATTGTGACATCCCGAAATTAAGCTCGACGATTTGGGACGGATCGGAAAATAAAAATAAAAATGTAAATGAAATAGAGAATGGGACGGATGGGCCTTAAGATATGAAAATTGTGGTGGGCCCCAATATTCGTTTGTTTCATCCTTGGTTGACAGCAAACAAATTTGAAAGCTTGAGGTGTATTAATTTAGTTATTTCTCATTGCTGACTCATTATCAAACTCTTAGTATAAATTAGAAATATCATCTTCTTCTAATAGATAGAGAGAGAGAGCCAGTAAAATGTTGGTTTTGTAATTTCACTTCATGCGAATGCAATTATGGGTTCCTTAGTCTGAATGTTCGTTCCGTCAATTATTTTGGTGATCCATCTTTAGCATTTTGAGGTAAGGGAGACTACGCAGTATTGATTCCGTGTCCTTTCTTTTTATACCCGTCTTATCGTAGTATTCCATTTTATTGATACGTATATCGTTTGATCGGTTCCATTTGATTATTGCTTTGGTATTGAAATTGCTCGGTTAATATTGTTATTTGAAAAGCATGCTTTGTGTATTATTGTGCTCAAATATGAGATTTGTTATATGGAATAATTTTGATGTAGCTAATTATGTAACGGTTGCAGTGGACTCGGTTATTGTGTTTGTGTTGGGTCCGGCTCTATGAGGGCGGCCAACAATTCGGTTAATTTGGTTGAGTCACTGGACCCGAATATAATTAGTACATCGGATTGTAAAGTATGATTGATCAGTTATTCGGTTTATGAAACGGGTCTTATTGGCATGTCCATATTTATAATTTCATGGACATTGTTATTTGGTGTTTGTGTTCCATTGACTTCTGTGATATTGTGTATCCCCTTTCTTACTGAGCCCCCCAGCTCACCCCCCTCCAGTTTCAGTTTTGCAGTTAAGCGATGATCGGGATGAAAGGATTGGGGCAGAGCAGTTTATAGAGAATTTGGGATGATTAATGATATCTTGTATAGTATTTAGTATTGTATAGATGTAAACCGTACTATTTTGTTATTTATGGAATTAGATTTTTCGGGGTGTTACACCGTTTCCATCATCCGTAGATATCACTCATGAAAAAATCCAAAGAGCGCACTAATGGCCTTCTCCTCAAAACTTGTCAAGACATTTCTAGATGATTCACTTGCAAAAATGAACTGAACAAACACTTAAGACATCAAAAATAAATACTAGGGTCCATTAAAGGTAGAACTATCTTTCTAGTATTTGAGCCACATAGTGTTCTTTGTCGAGTTTAGGGGCTTCCTCTTCCCCACTCTCATAAACTTTCTTCAAATCCAAGCATTAAGGCTAGGGGCTTTTGATCCTTTCCTTCCCTAGTCTATTAATTCTCGAGATGTACGAACTCGTCAAAGTAAATCCGCACTAGGGGCTATCCTCCTAACCTCTAACTCTCATTACAAAGTGCGTTATCCCCACCGAGTCGATGCTTGGAACAACTTCCCAAAAGGCAAGTCGATAGCTAAAATGCCTAATACATTCAAACCCAAAAATCTTGCATGTCTCTTTCCCAATAAGAGACAAATTACTCTCTTTCTCTCTCTGAGTCATCTTCGAGTACATACTCTGTAAAAAAACGCAAAAAAGATGCCCGCTAGATTGAAAACCCGAAAGGGCGGTCTAGGCAAAAATCAGGGTGCATCAAAAAAAAAAAGGGAGAACTTTCTTCAAATCATTTCTTCTTCAACCTTCCTCAAATCCAACAAGCGGGAGAGCACTCTTCTTTAAATCAAACAGCCTCATAAGCCTGTTCATAGGGTCATCTACAACATACAAGATTTTTTGGGCTTGACTTAGACCAAAGCATGAAATTGACATAGGGGAATAGATAATGTCTCTCATCACCTTCAACAGAGACTTTTCGGACATGGAATTCTAGAGTGATTCAAAAGTACGCCTAGCCTACTCAAGCTTGCACATCAATGGTTGTCGGACAAATAGTCGTCTCCCTTGAAATGACATGACTAAAGGAACGATCTGGATGGATCATCTTGCACAAGGCAAACGAGTCTCACACGAGACAACCATCAAGGAAACTCTGTAGCACATCATCTCTGCAAGAAACCTGATTAGGTCCCAACTTGTCAAGCACATGTCCCCCCCCCACACACACAAATCAACACATATAGTTCATCACCAATAAACATCACATCATAAATCCATGTTATTCACACTACCCACACCAAGGTTGACCGACCGGGCATGCACATAAATTTGTCACCGCCACATGAGTCCAATTACAAACTAAAATCATAGCTAAATTGCTTGCTAGAGTAGGCTCTACTTGTTGTATTAACAGGTACAAGAACCAATCCATGCTCAAAAAAAATCCAAGAGCGATCAAATGATCCCCATAGAATTCAGAGTTTCAGCATCCAGTACTTTCAATGTAGGTGCATTGATCGAGGATAATATTCAGTACTTTCAATCAGCTCCATGAACTTATTAATCGAGGATATTCTGAACACTCAAACATCAACTTCAGCAAAGTCCAGAACCGGCATCAAGATTCTGCTTCAAGTACTTTCAATGTAGGTGCATTGATCGAGGATAATATTCAGTACTTTCAACAAGCTCCATGAACTGATATGATTGATCGAGGATATTCAGAAATCTATACCAAATCAAGAGATTCTGCATCCAGTACTTTCAATGTAGGTGCATTGATCGAGGATAATATTCAGTACTTTCGATCAGCTCCATGAACTGATCTGATTGATCGAGGATATTCAGAAGTCTACAAAAACACCAAATCAAGAGATTCTGCATTCAGTACTTTCAATGTAGGTGCATTGATCAAGGATAACATTCAGTACTTTCAATCAGCTCCATGAACTGATTTGATTGATCGAGGATATTAAGAAATCTACACCAAATCAAGAGATTCTACATCCAGTACTTTCAATGTAGGTGCATTGATCGAGGATAATATTCATTACTTTCAATCAGCTCCATAAACTGATCTGATTGATCGAGGATATTCAGAAGTCTACAACAAAACCAAATCAAGAGATTCTGCATCCAGTACTTTCAATGTAGGTGCATTGATCGAGGATATCAGCTCCATGAACTGATCTGATTGATCGAGGATATTCATAAGTCTACAACAACACCAAATCAAAAGATGTTCTGCATCCAGTACTTTTAATGTAGGTGCATTGATCAAGGATAATATTCAGTACTTTCAATCAGCTCCATGAACTGATCTGATTGATCGAGGATATTTAGAAATCTACATCAAACCGTCCAGTACTTTTAATGATGAATTGATCGAGGACATGTTCATTACTTTCAATCAGTTCCTTGAACTGATCTGATTGATCGAGGATATTTAGGGATCCAGTACTTTTAATGTAGGTACATTGATCGAGGATAATATTCAGTACGTTCAATCAGCTCCATGAACTGATCTGATTGATCGAGGATATTCCCTAACAACTACCGTCAACCGCGACGCTCTATCAGCAACAGAGGGTATATTCAGAATTAGTTCAAGGACATTGGTTCCTCAGTATGGGTTACTCTCTAAGCTCTAAACTTTACTTACCGCAAGTATTGCTTTCAAAAGGATTTTCAAAATACCTCAAACAACCGTTTTGCTTGTTTTCAGAGTCGAACTACGTTTGGTCTGATTTCCTTCCGAGGAATACGTAGGCAGCTTTATAGCACGATCATACCCAAAGTTCTAAATGGTGTCTTTTCTATTGACGACGTTAATTCTTCCATAAGTATCGTCTCCGAGGGGCTTTGTAGACACCCCATTTTGAACTCCAATTTATGATTACACTACTCTTGTGTCTCGCCTTCGTGTTTTGATGAAAACTCATTAGTTTTGACATGTTTCGTTATGTTACTAACTGACTCCGCTAGTCAGGAGCTAAACTGAACAACAGAACTTTAGACAAGGATAAAACAGTAATTTTACACTGGATGCCTCGTACGAGACATCAATGTCTCGTACGAGACATCTCCTCTGTATGCGGGTCTAATCAACTTTCCTTCTCTGTCCCGATCTCTTTCTTGGCCAACACTCTCCTAGTCCGGGGAATATCTAATAGGAAGCTTCCTAGGTGATTTCCTTACCTAATTAAACCTCTCCACCTCCATACTTGGTCCCTAAGCAATCTAAACCTATAAATAAAGAATCTTTCAACACTAGACTCTCCTAATGCTAGTTAATGGTTCCTAGTCATCCTAAAAGAGGTTAACAACTCTCTGATCAGTCTCTCCCAAAGGAATCCCGTCCTTATTCCTTCCTTACACCAAAACACCACCAAAAACCCATCTTTTTAAGCCAAAACCATCACAAAACTCTTGGATCATCAAGACCTTAGTCAAGGCCATCAATTGGAGTCTCAAGAACGCTTTAGGTAAACTCCGCTTTTAATCTCTACTTTTCATCTCATTCTTTGTTTTAGAGTAGTGTAATCCCATCAAAAGGATCAGCCTAGAGCCTCTCCAATCCATTGAGATGGCCTCGAAGCACATGATCCGACATTCCAATAATTAAGAAAATAATTATTGGCTTTACTTGTTTTAATTACTTGTTCTTTATTTGATTGAAACACCTAAGCAAGACCAATCCTAGATTGGTTGGATTGGGTGCTCCTTGACCTTCCCAATCCATCACTTAACCCCCGAACTCAAAAATCTCACGGTCCGTGACAACAACATGGTGGCGACTCTCAAATCAAAAGGGCGAGCGGGAATCTTCTCGGGTGCAAACAGGGTGGTTCGATCTACTTTGTCAAAGTGGATCGCGAAGACTACCAAGAAGGTAAAAACCACCAAGGAGCTATTAGATTATCTTACTGAGAGATTTGAAACTCCATCTGCTGTAAATAAGGTTGATTCGATTCGTAAGATGGCTAATCTCAAGATGCAAGAGGGAGGATCCTTAGCCAAACACATCAATGAGTTTATGGATGTTATAGACTCATTGGCGGCGTTGGATATTATGTTTGGGGATAAGGTTCATACTTGTCAATTGCTAGCGTCCTTAACAGTAAGTTGGAGTGGAACGGTGACAACGTTAAATGCTTCAGCGATTAAGAATAAATTGAAGTATGATGATGTCAAGGACTTTCTTCTAGGCGAGGAAAATTATATAAAGAAGTTGGGGATACCATCTACTTCGGGATCAGCTTTAGCTACAACTAGCAGGGGAAAGCCGGGTAATAGCAACAAGGGGAGAACTGAATCAAAAGAAAACGTAGGAGGTGGTGAGTACAGGCCTAGGGAGAACAAGAATGCACCGAGGGTTGCCAAGGGATCGGTTCAGTGCTATCATTGTAATGAGTTAGGACACTACAAGAGGGATTGTCCCATGCGAGGGGATAATTCGGCGAATGTGATAACTGAGGGTGAATATGTACTGATTCTGAGCATTAGTAGTGCGCTAGAATCATGGGTACTGGATTCGGGGGCATCATTCCACTCATGCGGGCATGCAGAGGAGATGGAAAATTACACTTTTGGTGATTTCAGAAAGGTCTATCTGGCGGATGGCGAGCCTTTAGAAATCAAGGGGAAGGGGGATGTCAGAATAGGAGCATCGGATAGGAAGATCCTACATCTACACAGGGTCAGACACATTCCAGGTTTGAAAAAAAAACCTGTTATCAGTTGGGCAGCTGGATGAAGAAGGTTACACAGTAACTTTTGGCTGCAGGAACTGGGTTATTACCAAGGAGGATTCAGAGATCGCTCGGGGTAATAAGGAGGGGACATTGTATTTGGCAAGTAACACCAATGATAGTATCGCGGTGGCGTTAGCCAAGGGTGATATGAATTTGTGGCACTGTCGATTGGGTCACATGAGTGAGAAGGGGATAAAAGTACTTTTCTTAAAAGGAAGACTACCGGGTTTGAAAACAGTCGACGTGGGAATCTGCGAAGATTGTGTGTTTGGAAAACAGGCGAGAAGTAACTTCCCGAGGACAGGTAGGGCTTTGAGGGAAGCAAAGTTGGAATTGGTTCACACGAATTTGTGGGGGCCGACCCCGGTAACTTCTCTAGGTGGTGCGTCATATTACATGTCATTTATTGATGATTCGACGAGGAATGTCTGGGTTTATTTCTTGAAACACAAAGATGAGGCATTCGAGGTGTTTAAGAAGTGGAAGGCCTTGGTGGAGAATCGGACGGGACTTAAGCTCAAATACTTGAGATCGGATAATGGAGGGGAGTATGAGCTCGGGGAGTTTAAGGAATATTGTGCAGCGAATGGCATTCGTATGGTGAAGACACCAAAGGGCACACCTCAAGGTAACGGGGTTGTAGAGAGGATGAACAGGACATTGAACGAGCGAGCTAGAAGTATGAGGTTGAAGTGTGGACTTCCGAAGACGTTCTGGGCATATGCGGTTGACACGGCAGCTTTTTTGATCAATAGGGGACCTTCGGTACCATTAGGAATGAAATTCCAGAGGAATCATGGAGTGGCAAGCAGGTAAATTTGTCCTTTCTTCGCATATTTGGCTGCGTTTCATATGTTCATATTGATTCTGCTGATAGAACTAAATTAGATGCTAAGTCTGTAAAGTGTACGTTCATTGGTTATGGTGGGGATGACTTCGGGTATAAGTTTTGGGATGACCAAATTCATAAGGTTATTCGTAGTCAGGGTGTTATATTCAATGAACAGGTCTTGTGCAAGGACAGAAATGGGGCATCTGATGAGGTTAGTTCAGAACCAAAAATTGTTGAAGTGGATATTCCAGACTCAGGTGGGAGCAGGACGGTTCATGATGACCAAGATTAGGGGGTCAATGAAGATGAACCACATACTCCAGGACCGAATATTCCGCTGTGCAGATCCAGCAGATTGCGTGGATCACCTGATAGGTATTCTCCTTCGAATTACTATTTGTTGTTAACAGATAGTGGTGAACCGGAGTGTTATGCGGAGGCTGTTCGTAGTACACTTGGTGATAAGTGGAAAGCTGCGATGGATGATGAGATAGACTCATTAAAGGCCAATGAAACTTGGGAGTTAATTAAAATACCTAAGGGGAAGAAGTCATTTCATAACAAGTGGATTTACAGGATCAAGGAGGAAGCAAACGGCAGTAAGCATTACAAGGCAAGGTTGGTTGTAAAGGGGTTTCAGCAAAAATATGGTATTGACTACACCGAGGTGTTCACTCCTGTTGTGAAGATGACTACTATCAGAATGGTTCTGGGGCTAGTATTGGCAGATAATTGTTGCTGGAACAGATGGATGTAAAGACGGCCTTTCTTCATGGGGATTTGGAGGAAGAAATTTACATGGTACAACCAGAGGGATACTTGTCTAAGGGTAACGAAGAACTGGTTTGCAGGTTGACTAAGAGCTTGTATGGCCTTAAACAAGATCCTAGGCAGTGGTACAGGAAGTTTGATGGATTCATGCATGGCATTGATTTTATCAGATGTGAGGCGGATCATTGTTGCTACTTCAAGAACACTGACAACGGGTACATAATCTTGCTATTATATGTGAATGACATGCTAATAGCGGGCTCTAGTAGTAGAGAGGTAAACAGATTGAAGGCACAGTTGTCAGAACGGTTCGAGATGAAGGATTTGGGAGAGGTCAGGAAAATCTTGGGCATGCAGATTGACTGGGATAGGGAGTCAGGTAAGTTGGTTCTTTCACAAGCAGAGTACGTCGAGAAGGTCTTGGCAAGATTTTGCATGGAAGAGGCAAAGCCAACTGGTACACCATTGGGTATGCACTTCAAGCTATCCGAAAAGGACTCGCTTAAGGGCAAGGAGGAGCGTGACAAGATGGCTAAGACTCCATATGCTTTGGCAGTGGGGAGTCTAATGTATGCTATGTTGTGTACAAGGCCGGACATTGCACATGCGGTGGGAGTAGTCAGCCGGTACATGGACAATCCAGGGAAGCAACATTTGGAAGCGGTTAAATGGATCATTCGTTACTTAAAGGGTACTGCTGGTAAGGCTCTATATTTCTCAAGCAAGGATGTCGTGTTAGCGGGTTATGTCGATGCGGATTTGGCATCAAGTGATCTTGATAAGAGGAGAAGTACTACGGGTTATGTGTTTACATTGGGTGGTACGGTAATCTCCTGGGCTTCTAAATTGCAGAAGATCGTGGCTCAGTCTACTGCGGAAACAGAATATGTGGCAGTGATAGAGGCAAGCAAAGAGATGGTATGGTTGCAGAACTTCTTGGGTGAACTTGGGAAGACGCGAAGTGGTAATGCTCTCTACAGTGACAGTCAGAGTGCAATTCATCTAGCATGGAATCCAGCATTTTATTCTAGGACGTAGCACATCGAGCTGAGGTTTCATTACATCAGACATCTCTTGGAGAGGAAGATCTTAAGGCTGGAGAAGATTCAAGGATCGGAGAACCCGGCTGACATGTTGACCAAGGTTGTAAACCTTGATAAGTTGAAGCTATGCATAGCTTCAACGGGGCTTGGAGAATAGGAGAGGAGGACGGCACTACCATGATCAAGGTGAGCACTAAGGATGAGTTGAAGACGGATACGGGGCCGGGTTGATCTCTAGGTGGGAGATTGTTGGAATATAGATCTTAAAGGAAACAAAGGAGAAGAAAATCTGCGTCTGGAGCAAAACACAATGGCTTTTTTTTAAGGGAAAAAGTGATAAACGTTATTTGTGTTTTGACATTTAAACAACGTTGTTTGGAACAAAACACAGTGGCTTTTTTTTGTTTGTTTTTTTTAAAGTTGATCTACTTCAGTTTCACTCCTAATTTTGCTCACAAAGTGAGCGAAACATATATTAGGAATATATTATTATCAAGTAAATATTTTGTATTTATCTTGTTACCATAGTTAGAGATATTATCATTAGGAGATTCAAAACTTGTAACCCAAGATAGATTAGATCTAGAATGTTCTTGTAAACCCTATAAATATGTAACCTATTGTTCATAATAAAATTGAGTCATTCATATTATTTCTTCTCTACCTTGTATGAATTGACTTCGTCTAACCCTCCTAATCCTAATATGGTATCAGAGCAAAAAGATCCATAGAGGGACTTCTCCACCAAAACCTGCGGCAAAACCCTAGCCGCCCCACCACACAATGCTTTCGCCACCACCTTCAAAACCACACACCTCCACCTCCACCATTTTCATCCTGCACCCATAACCCCTCGGCGAACACCCATTGCCGAACCCAACCTCTTACGGCAAACCCTAGCCGCCTCACCCTATCACCACCCTTCACCCGCCACTCCACACATCTTTTCCGCCACCCACCCACAAATTCACTACCCCTCAAACACCACTTGGCAAAACCCTAGTCAAGCCAAGAACCCCCAGTCCCTAGCCTCAACCCGCCTCTCTATCCGCCCCACCTCTACCACTCGTCTGCACCCCCTCCCCTTCCACATCCGGCAACACCCCTACTCACTCCCTTGATCAATCTCTAACCAACCCGGCCGGACCACCCTCCCCACCCGGCCGGACCCCACCCCAAGAATTATCGTACACCCCCTTCCTTCACCTTCTTGACAAAAACACATTGTCAGAATCCCTAAAATCTTCAGCAAACACCCCTCCTTGCTGCACCTCTTTGCTTCCGCCCCCAATCCCTCCCACCACCCTCGGTAAAACTCTACATACCGAAACCAAATCTTTGCCACCCTTGCTTCCGCAACATCCATCTCCATCATTCAAAAACCCACCCTCAGCACAACACCCATTTGCCGAAACCTTCATATCTCCACCGCCCTATTACAACCTCCACATACACCATTAAAACCCTACCCTACTATACCACCATCACCCTCGGCACTAAACTCTAATATTGTTGAAACCCTCAAACCCTAGCCGCCGCCTTTTTCTTGGCAACAACCTACCTGTTGTAACACCTGGTGTAATCACACCAGCACCCACACCAACCCGCAGCAAAACCCTAAAAGCTGCCCCACCCACTGTCTCTTTACCCACCTTATCAGCATTAAAAACCCTTTTACAACCCCTGGCACCACCTGATCTCCCATCTACCCCACCTCCACCTCAACTCCTCTCACCAACAAAGTTGCTGATGAAAGCCCTGATGTAATCACACCAGCCCTCACACCAGTAGCTCAGCCAACAATCCAGCTGATGCAACCTCTGATGTGATCCCACCAGCATCCACATCATATCAGAAACCACATGCACGTACGGGAACTCAACTGCCTCCACCCGCTCCATCAGACCCGGCTGGTCGCATCACTCTTCAAGATTGGACTTATCCAAAGATCGTCCATCTTGCGGGGGCATATTAGGAATATATTATTATCAAGTAAATATTTTGTATTTATCTTGTTACCATAGTTAGATATATTTTATATCATTAGGAGATTCAAAACTTGTAACCCAAGATAGATTAGATCTAAAATGTTCTTGTAAACCCTATAAATATGTAACATATTGTTCATAATAAAATTGAGTCATTCATATTATTTCTTCTCTACCATGTATGAATTGACTTCGTCTAACACTCCTAATCCTAATAACATATACAAGTGTTGTTGAACGAATTTTCTCCCATTTCTAATTTTACAAAATATTTTATTTGGTGAGCGAAAGTTTGCTTTCTTTTGGGATGGAGAAAATTATATTTCATTTTTATTTATTGTTTATGTATGTAGAGGGTTTTAGCCATTGAGAATTATTAATTTTCCTTAGTCTTAATTCAAAAATTCACTTAATATATTTTTGGACTAAAGTAATACTCCATCCCTCTCATTCTATGCTTCCAAAAATTTGAAGTTTAAAAACTAGGAAAATGTTTTTTTTTATATAAATTATAAAAAGTAAGATACGGTGTTGTGAGTATCGAAAGTGGATAAGAGAGAGAAAGTGTGGTAGAAAATAGTTAATAAATAGTTGTTGTGTGTATGCGTGTGGAGTATAAAATATTACTCCCTCCGTCTTTTTAGTCTGTTCACTTTTGGTCAACGAGAGTAAACTTTGACTAAACATTTAATATCAATCTAATCATCCTAATGAAATTCTAACAATTGTAATTGATAAATAATCATTTAATTTATCAATAATAATTTTAAAAATTTCATTAGGATTGTTAGATTGATATTAAATGCTTGGTCAAAGTTTACTTATGTTGACCAAAAATGAAAAGACTAAAAAGACAGATGGAGTATTTTTTTAGGAAGTTTAAAATGGGACATCCAAAAGAAAACTCTTGAAGAAAAAAATTGGGGCTAAGGGAGTATTTGATTGTTATTCATCTATATGGAGAAGGTGTGAACAAGAAAAGTGTTTCTTGTGCATGTCAGTCAAGACTCTTTAGGCTATCACTTCCTAGAGGTGGCTAACTCAGAGTCGGACCCGTGTCGACTCGTAGAATCAGACCCGTTATAGACCAATGAGAACTAGACTTATGCAAACCCGTTATCCCGTGAGAACTGTACCTGTGTTTGAGGTTGGTATGTTCTGATTCCTTGTTTTCAAAACTCATGATCCGGCGGTTACGACCCGTGGAATGGTAACTGTATACAGACCCAAACCCGTACCCATACCTATGTGGTCCCATGTCAGACCCGCTTCAGACCCGTCAACCTGTCAAAAGCCGTCCGATTTCCATCAAAACCTGTTAGATTTTGATAGTTTTCTGACATTATTGAGTAAAAATGTAATATTTTATTGATTTAACGGCAAATTTTATTAGAAAACTAACATAATTTATTAAAAAATTAACAGTGTCTGTATATTTGAAAATAATAATAAATAAAATTAGAACCGTGTGACCCGTGGACCCAAAAACCATAAAACCCGTGTTATTCATACATTGGTTTGGAGCCGATTCCTCTTAGACCCAAACTTGACAGCTCATAAGCGGTACCCGTATTTGACCCCTCCGTCCCTTACTATAGGGGTGACAATTTGAATCCAATGGGTACGCTCATTAAGATTTTGTCATGATTTAAAGTGTTGTACATTGTATCATGTACTCCATATGTCTCAAAATAAATGTCGTTTTGGAGTGTTTTACACATATTAAGAAATGTCATTAATGCATGTGAAGAAGTCTCAAATACCCCTAAAGTAATTCAACTACTTAGGTAATTAAATGGTTAGGTAAGGGATAGTTCACTATCATTATTAAGGGTATAATTGATATAGAACAACAAAAAACCTTTGAAAATAGTGAAACGACAAATATTTTGAAACAAAAATTAACTCCCAAAATAACATCTATTCTGAGATGAAAAAAATACAATAGTTTAAAGCATGATTTTTTAATAAATAACACCCATTGATTGGTAACACAAACACTTATTTTGCCACTCCTACCTTACTACCAGCTATTTACCTAGATTTGTCAAAACATATGAAAAGTAGGATAAACTAGTTTAAAACATGATAGCTATAGCCTAGGCTAGGCTGATGTGTAAAAAGACTGAAATTGGGACATTGTGTTGAAAATCTACTTGAGAAGTGAAGATTATTTTCAACTGTAAAAAGACTGAAATTGGGACATTGTGTTGAAAATCTACTTGAGAAGTGAAGATTATTTTCAACTGGACATGCAAATGCAGCCCAATCAATGCTCTACCTTTTGACTCTTTTGTTTCTTGGTTGGCCCACTTGTTTGACCATTAGTGGGTCTCATCTCATGCTTTAGTTTAAAGATCAACTGTAAACTAACTTTTGAAGCACCAAACCTTTGTACACCACCCACATTTGATTTTGTCACTCAATTTTAGTACTTCCTCCGTTTCAATTTAAAGTTCCTAGTTTGATTTTGAAAAAGTAAATATTGTGAATATGAAAAGTAAAGTAAGAGAGAAAGTGGGTAGAGAGTTTTTATTGTGAGAATGACAAGTGGATCCCAATTTCCATTTTAGGTAATAAAGCAAAATAAGAACCTTAAATTGGGACAGACTAAAAATGAATGTAAAAACCTTAAAGCGGGACAGAGAGAGTATATTATTTTTATAGTTTATCAGTGTTACAAGTCTCTCCTCCGTTCCTCTTTAATCTACAAAAATTACTCATTTGGTCGTCCCACTTTAACTTACAAAATCCTAAAATGAAAATGTTTTAATACTTTTAAAATGGTGGGACCCACTTTTCATACTCACAACAACTATCCACTAAATATTTATATCTCACTTTCTTTCTCCGACCCAACCATCTACACTCACAACAAATCACCTTTTTCACTTTTTCCTTAATTTATGTGACAACTCATTTTTTGTAAGTAAAGAGCCCGTGCTCTGCACGAGAGAACTTTACTGATATTATTCTATAGAAGGTGATTATTTTTTTATATAGTAATCATTATTTTAAATATAATGTTAGCTAGTAATAGTAATCTTATTTATATAATAGAAAATTGAATATTTACCAATATATTAACAATTATGAGTAACTAATATTTTATTATTACTTAAAATATTCTAATGTATTAGTAAAATAATGTTTTTAATTATAATTTATTATAATAGTATCTATATTTAGATTGTAAATGTAATAGTTATCATATATAGTAATTGTTCTAGTTAACTAATATTATTAGTGAAAATATTGAGAAAAACTTGTTTTACTTAGATTTAGTGTAAAACTTGTTTCCATTCCTTAATGTAAACATAACGAGGTGCTTCCAAACGGACTGGTCGGTGCCGAAACCGTGACCAATAACAATGGTGGTTTGATCGCCGGAGCCTAAGATTTTGACGTTGTGAGCTTCTTCAACAACTCCCATTGTTGTATAAATTGATTGAATTTGAATTTTGGGGGAGGTTTTTTTGGAGGTGTGATTTATCAGGAATAATGGAATGGAGGTTGATTGCTATTTTTGTATTTGTTGTTGAAGGAGTTTGGATGGTGAGGGGAAGACATACGACAGCCACGCACCGCGGGGGCATCTTTGTTTCTTTGTTTGTTTCTTTTATTCTTTTACTAGGGTGATATATTTGTTTATAATTTATCATTTATTTAGTTAGTCAAATGGAGCATATTTTATTATGATTAAAAATAAATAATTTTTAAGTATCTCAAAAATACAGCTAAAAAAGAAGACATGTAAATAATCAATTACATTGTAATTTTTTTTTTTTTTTTCTTTCGGGGGGATAAATTTAAGAGAGAATTATTTTCTAACTTTGGATTTAAAATCAAGATTAATGTTTTTGTGACTTTTCCTTTGTTTGCAGGATTAGAGTTGCATCAACATAAACTTTTTAATTTATTAGTTAAACAAAATAAATTGTTTGAAGACTTTTCATTTGTTTTAAGTAACAAATCAAAAAAAATATTTTTTGTGACTTTACATTTCAAATTATGACTTTTCTTTTCTTATACCGGAGAAGTTAAAGTCAATTTATCATAATTATTTTTAATATATTAAATTTTATTGAGACTCTTCATATTTTAGTAACCGTTGCACTTAAATGAATGCATATAATGATATATGAAAAAAAATCTTAGGTACAAAATTATTTGAATGAAAAATTTCAAAAAATCATTCATTTTAGTATAAACAAGACATTCAATTTGGAATGATGAGAGTAACTATTACGATTTACTAATATTATTAATAATAATAGTTAATTTCTTTTAAAAAAATAATTATTAACTTATATAATAACTATTATAATTAACTAATATTGTTAATAGTAAAAGTTAGTATATATAGTAACTATTATTGTTAATAGTAAAAGTTAACCTATATAGTAACTATTATGGTTAACTAATACTATTAATTGTAATAGTTAACTTATATAGTAACTATTAATGTTAACTAATACTATTAATAGTAATGAGTAACTTATATAACTATTATAGTTAACTAATATTATTCATAGTAATAGTTAACTATTATAGTTAACTAATACTATTAATAGTAATAGTTAACTTATACAATAACTATAATAATTAACTAATAATTAATAGTAATAGTTAACTTATACAATAACTATTATAGTTAACTAATACTATTAATAGTAATAACTAACTTATACAATAACTATTATAGTTAACTAATACTATTAATAGTAATAGTTAACTTATATAATAATTATTATTATTAACTAATATTATTAGCTAATAATAAAAATATCAAGAGTCACTTATCAATAGGAATGGTGATGACATGGCTTCACCAAAAGCATTCTTTAGCCTAAACTATCCACATAGCGAATTCGTATACCTCCGCGTCGACTTTTAATATATATAGATTTCTTAATGTAAAATAGGTTTTACACATATCTTAATGTAAAACATGTTTTTCATAAGACTAACTCATATTATTAGCTACTAGTGAGCTAAATGGTAATAGTTACCTTGTAGAGTACTACATCATTCCTTAAGTGAATGTACATTTGGAATTTAAGGATCATTTTAAAGAAAAATAATATTAATGGAAAAATCATAAATATTCTTATTATTCAAATTTAAAATTTTAGTTTTGTAAAAAATATAATGATTTTTTTAAAAGAGTTATGTGAAGGTAAATTTCAAAAGATCATTCATTTTGAGAGAAAACAGAACATTCAATATGAGACGAAGAGAGTAACTATTATGATTAACTAATATGATTAATAATAATTAATTTGTATAGTAACTATTATCATTAATTAATACTATTAATAGTAATAATTAATATATATATAGTAACTATTATAGTTAACAATTACTATTAATAGTAAAAGTTAACCTATATTGTAACTATTATGGTTAACTAATACTATTAATAGTAATAGTTAACCCATATTGTAACTATTATGGTTAATTAATACTATTAATAGTAACTATTATGGTTAACTAATACTATTAATAGTAGTAGTTAACCTATATAGTGACTATTATGGTTAACTAATACTATTAATAGTAGTAGTTAACCTATATAGTAACTATTATGGTTAACTAATACTATTAATAGTAATAGCTAACCTATATAATAACTAATAGTATTAACTAATAGTAAGAATTCCAAAAGTCAATTATTATATTGAGAGGAGATGATGTGGCTTCATGTAAATCAAGCTTTGTCCACGTGGCGACTCTATAGGGGTCTTCCTCGACTTTTATATATATATATATAGATACATTTAATTCTAAAAATACTATCTTTATAAAATTTAGATATAAATTTTAAATTTTAAATTTTAAAATTTAATGGTAATGTTGCATTTTAAATTTAAGTAACACCCATGATTTATAATTTAAATAGTTTGTTAATATGAGCAGATTCATCTTAATTACACATGAATGTGTTACTATTTATTTTTTTGGTTTTAAAAAATAAAATTTACAATTTCAAAAATAAATTATACAATTTTAAATAAGCAAATATTTTTAGTTAAAAGTAATACTCCCTCTGTCCCTAAATGAGTGTCCATTTTCAACAAATCTTTGTCCCAAAATGAGTGTCTTTTTTTAACATAACTTTGTCCCTAAACGTTTTTTTTTCGAAATTTTTTTCACCGGTTTCTTTATACGTGCAAAACTAAATGTTTGGAAAAGAGATTACAAGATTATATATGAATCTTTGCTACCAAATTGTACACAAAGTTGAGATTTTCAATGTCCCTTAAAATAAAATTTGGACACTCATTTAGGGACAGAGGTAGTAATATATAAAAGAATAAAATATATTCCTTCAAATTTTGGAGAAGGCAGACATGTTATTTATTTTGTTTATTACAAGACGGAACGATAAAATCTGAGGTTGTGGGGCTAGTTCATCGTGGGCCAAACTTTGGGCTCACACGTGTAAAGGGCCAGCTCTGATACAATCATAAAGTCAGACGTTCCATCCCAAAACCAATCGGCAATGGGAGGGTGACCCTGAATCTTTTATATAGTCAGACATTGGCTTGTTAATTCTCGATATGGGACAATTGCTCCAACACGGGATATGTATTTCCCTAAATTGTTAATTCTCGATATGGGACAATTGCTCCAACACGGGATATGTATTTCCCTAAATTGTGCTACTGTACAAAATATATTTTGGATTGATCCTGAACTATAATAGAAATTCCTTTCACATTTAAGAACTAGGATGATTACTTGAGTTTTCCTATTACAGCAACATAACTTTTAGTTCATAAAAGAATCAAAAATACTACCTCTGTTTTGAAAAGTTTGTTTTACTTGATTTTTTTTTTTTTTTTTTTTTATATCAAACTACCATTTTCATTAAATTAAAAGCAAGAGAATATAGGAAGACTCTGTACAACTATTAGAGGCTCAATCCAAACATTATCAGTCATTATATTTGCAGTTCGAAAGAAAACAAAAGAGGGATGACGAAGAATGGTGCTCGTGAATAAAGCCGCAATGTCATAAAAGTAACTAGTATCGTTCTGAAGCCATGGATCACCCAAAATATGAATGTTATGACCGTTCCGAACCTTCCATCTTGTACCTCTAACAATGTTTTGGGCACACAGATGCCTCTCCAAGCATAGCTTGGACACTGCCTCATAATGGCATTCACGAAATTCCCCTTCGAAAAATATATTGCTTTGAAAATACAACAATAAAAGGCCTCTGGATTAGTTTCAAACGACCAACCGACACTTCAAGAAATATGGGCTTTAGAGGTATTCAAATATGCCACTTAATTGCAATTAAGTGGCATTTTTTTTGCCAGTGGCATTAGCCTAATGCCATTTCTATCGATGCCAATAAGGGAATAGTGGCAATTCACAATGCCACTAGAATTATTAAATGCCACTAAATCTAAATTCTTCAATGACACTATTTTTTAACCGCCAGTAAATATACATATTGTG
Source organism: Campanula takesimana (assembly GCA_026119855.1). Lineage (NCBI taxonomy): Eukaryota > Viridiplantae > Streptophyta > Magnoliopsida > Asterales > Campanulaceae > Campanula > Campanula takesimana. Next base: position 469,267 of record JAOWBW010000197.1, on the reverse strand, counting down.
ACATTTTTAGCTTAATGTCACCTATATCGATGCCAGTAAAAGCCATTTTTCTTGTAGTGCGAGTCTCCCAACCATTGCTAGATGGAACATCTGAAGATCACGAAAACTCAATCCACCCACTTCTTTATGTTAACATAAATCTCGCCATTGCATCCAAATGATATCACGTGGACCAACTCGTTGATTACCCCACCAAAACAAAAACCAAACGTAAAAACACAAGACTCTCACTAAGGAGAGAATACGAATGCTCTCACCAAGGAGAGGAGACAATAAAGCAAATGCCATTTCAAAGCATTCTTGTTCAATCATTTAAAAGCAAAAACAAAATGATAAAAGACTAACACAAAAATAATCAAATTCTAAAAGCAATAAATCTCTCCTAAATTAAACATCAATAATTGACTATCATCAATTATTAAAGTTTAATATAGGAGATAAAAAACAAACCTAATTAGATTTTCAAGTTTTGAGGAGAAGTTTGAAGATGAAAAGAGAAGATGGAGGAAGTTACTCTTTTGAAATATGAAGGTATGAGTTGTTAAAACCAACGAACCTTACTAATTGAATCGGCTCAATAATATTTCTAATCACTAAAAAAATAATAAAAATAAAAAAATAATAATAATTAAAAAAAAACTAAAAAATCAGACAAACTTTCTGTGACAAACTCACAAAAGCAGTACTAACTTTTCGCAGGCCCAAGTTCTTGCCAAAATTCTAGTCCACATAATCTACTAGTTACGGCCCTTTTTTTAGAAGAGGCCTAAATAACGACAATGCAAATGATGGGTGGCAGGACCTATACAAGGCCCAGCGCAGAGCGTAGTCCTCGATATGGAATGAACATCACAAAATTCAAGCTTTGGATTTCAATAAATTAATTTTTGTTCGGGCAAATGGCACATTAGTACTCTCAAGTTTTAAAGTTGAAATTGAAAGTGGGAGGATTAGAATTATCAATTTTTTTTAGAAGAATGGGAGTGAAATGACTAAAATACCCAAAAATAAGTTGCATGTGCTCGGCACGTGATGACTTAAATGAAATTTCTAACATTTCCGTCAAGAAGCTCTTATTTGCTAACATTTTGTAACATCAAACCCTTCATCGTCAAAAATGAAACATCGGACCCTTAAATGCAAACGCCCACCAAACGTTGGACCTTATTGGCTGTTTGCTGTATACCCCTCCGTCCCACCACAAGTGAGACTAATTTCCTTTTCGGTCCGTCCCACCACAAGTGAGACTACCCAAAAAGGAAATGTTTTAATATATTTATATTAAACCAACCCCACTATTTAACCCCACTCATTCTCTTCTTCATTTTTCACCACACAATTTATTCAACTAACACTACTATTTACCCCACTCATTCTCTCTCTTCATTTTCCTCTACACATTTACTTCTTTTTCTTAATTATTGTGCCTTCAATTCTAGTAGCACTTGTGGTGGGGCGGAGGGAGTATATATCGTTCATATTTAGATAGTAAGACATACTACCTGCGTCCCACAAGAAATAGGATTTTTAGTCCCGACACGAAGATTAAGGACTAACAATGTTTTATAGTAAAAAGTGCTTCGAAAAGTAGGTATTGTGAGTATGAAAGATGAAGAAAGTGAGTTGAGAATAGTAAATGAAAAGTTGTTGTGAATATGACTAGTGACTCCAATTAATAATTAATAAAAAATAATAAAAACTTTCTATTTTGGTATGCCCTATGTGGGATACTCAAAATGACAAAACGTCTTAATTCGGGTGGGACGGAGGGAGTATAATGTAATTTATACGTTAAATATTATTTTTTTCTTGAAAAATATGAACAACCTTAATCAGCATTAAAAATGGAATTTATCAAGTGCAATACTTTCTCTTAAACTAGAAGGATATTATTATATGAGGTGGTCTCTTGTGAGAACACTTAGAACCGTTTTATAGAAGAGATGGGTCGACCCATGATCCGTGTATAACATTCTTCGCGATGCGTAGGATCCCAACCCATGCTCCACTCAAAATCTACCACGTGGCAGCGACCCATTGGCCCAATTTTTTTTATTTTTTTTCCCAGAAAAAAAATCGTTTTTTTTTTTTTTAATATTTTTTTTGACTGTTTTTCTCGTTTGCCAAAAGTAATACTTAGTACAACTAAATGTAATAATTGTTACTTATAAAGTAACATTGTTTATAAGTAAACGTAACACCGGTTTTACAAAAAAAAATAGCTCATTTTACTCATCTTTCAACTGTAATATTAACTATAAATACGTGTAACACTAACAATAACTAAATGTAATTATCGTTATACTGAAATGTAATAGTGTTTTTCCAGAATACTTTTTATTTTTGAGTATTTTGATTTTATTTTTTAAAAGAAAGTAATATTTGAAAAATAACAACTTATATACATGAATGTAATTATTTGTACAAGTAAATATAACACTTTAGTAGATGAAATTGTAACAGATTTCTATAGATAATGTAATACTTTTACATGTATCATGATAAATTAAACTCATTGTAACTTATTATTTGAAAACATATAGATATACTATTATACAAGTAAACGTAACTGTTTTACAATGTTATTATACAAGTAAAATGTAACATTCGTTTATAAAAACGGTTACTTTCTTATTTTTACAATGTTACTAACACAAGTGTTTTTAGTTCTAAAGTGTAAATAGTTGAATTATTAGTTTTCTATACATATGTGTTAAAATTATGTATAAACACTGTTACATATAAGTAACACGTTCGTTATATTTTAGTTGTAATAATTATTACTTTTGGCAAACGAAGAAAACATAAAAAAAAAAAAAACACAGTTACTTTTCTGTATATATGTATTACTTTTATGTATACAAACTGTTACATATAAGTAACACGTTTGTTACATTTAGTTATAGCAACTATTACTTGACAAACCGAAAAAAAAATTAATATAAAAACTAAAAAGAAGATTTTTTTTTTTGCCTGTGGGTCATGAATCCGGGTCATGGGTAAAAAATGACCCTTCTCTACTATGAGACGGGTCATGATGTTCTCATGCAAGTTTTTGTCTTATTTTATACAACTAGCTTAATAAGTCGTCGAAAATTTAGAAGACTCTAGAAATGAGCTTTTTCTAGAAAATTTATGACTTAGTAATAGTAAAACTTAATGCTCCGGTTTGGCTTTTCATGTCATAAGATATTTGTTTAATGAGGGAAACATCTCTTTGGTGAAGATTATATATTGCCAAATAGAAATGTGCCACCTTTCTCATGAATAAAATTCCACTAAAATTGCATGTAGTGGTTAGATTAATCGATGTAGCCAATGAAATACCGTCACCAAATCTTGTATCCTTTATTTTGTATTTTTTTTTGTAAGCCTAGCATTGTCCTTAATTAGCTGTATGCATTAGTTGAAATAGGTACAATGTCACATTTTTTATATTAACGTGGGTAAATAAATTGAGAATTGACTTTAAGGGTCCGCTTTCAAATTTTAAAAAAGAGAGAACGAAAATGAAAAAAAGGACAAAATTGAAAAAAGTTTTTTATATGACTGTTCTCGAGTTTTTTTTATGAAGAAAATGGAAAGAAAATAAAAGAAAATTTCTCAATTATTTCTTCAGTTTAAATCCTTTCAAAACTGAGAAAAAAATTGGAAGAAAGAAATGAAAAAAGTCTAAAACAAATAGTATATATATATATTTTTTTTTTAAAAAAATCCTGCCATTTCATCTCAAACTTTAAAGCATGAGAAGGAAAATTCAAGTGTTTCCTTCCCCTTCCTTTCTAACTCGATAGATATTCCTGCCCTCCCCTCCTTTTCCTTTCTCTGTTTTAAAAACTCAAGTGCGGATCATAAGTAGTTTACCCATTCCCTTTCACATATAAAAAAATAAAAATAAACTACATGAATTCTTACTATTACATCTTTATATTTTTAAATAATATAGTAAACTATGCGATGCATAGGAAGTATTTAAAACGGAAATAAGATCAGATATTAACACATTTTTTGAATAATTAACTAATAGCAAAATACTTAATTAGGATAAGTAACTAATTACACCGGTTTAGCCTTAATAGTTGAAGCCACGTCCAGTCCACCATACCAAAAGGGCAATGTACCATCAGAATTAATATAGTGAAAAGCGGTGACCTTGCTTATGATAATGAGCATTTTTTTAATACTAAAAATAAATGTCAACGCCCTATTCTATGGATGAAGCGAGTACCAAAAATCTAAGGAGCACACAAAAAAAAAAAAAAAAAAAAAACAATTGTGGTTATAATGCATCACCAAGCACAATGCATCACCAAGGAATTTGGGTTTTGCAAGTATTAGTAATATTTTTTTTTCTTTCTTTTGATGGTGGGGTGAATTTATATGGTTTGTAGGATCAATCAATTAAAACAAGTACAAGTGAGTGATGACGCCTTATGAATCTGGGGTCACGGAGATAGAACTCCAGTTGGATTGTCTCCTGTTCCTGATCACAGCACAAACAAGAACACCGTTAGGATCAAGGCCGGGTTTGAATCCGGCTTAGGCCCTCGGGTGTGAGAGTAAGTTCTCGGAGGAAAACCTAAAAAGATAGATCAGTGAAGACCTAGTGTGTGTGATTAGGGTAGAGCACGTACCTGGCCCATGGGGGCGGATAGGAGTATTTATATGGGTAGAAGAGAGAGGTAGGTTCAAGGTACCAACTGCCCTGGTACCGGATAGACACGCGGCAGGTTCTCATTGGACCATTCAGGAAAGTCGCTGAGAATGTGGCGTGTTGTCAGGGAATCATGGTTCCACCACCAACCGTTATGGTATGTCAGGTACGAACAGTTAACGTCAGTTGTACGTTTGTGACAGCTGAGTACTGCGGGCTCCGGACATGAGGTTGAGTGATCAACACGCGACCCTTAGGATAGCGGGAGGCAGAGACATTTCGGTCATGGTTATCGGGGATCCCGGGTCTCTCGGGCTCATTCCCCTACGGGCTTATCCGGTTCGATCTTCAAGATTGAGGTCCGGTTAGGACGGGCTCGGTTATGCCGGCTAGACCGGGTTCAATCCGGTCTATAGAGCTCGGTCTCATCAGTGGCCCCTAACTCCGAGGGTCAGCTTATTTATGAGCGGTGCGAGGAGTTACTCGTCCATGGCTTGGTCCGGGCAAACCTCAGTAAATATGGGCACGGAATACAATGGAACGGGAGTCTTACTATGGTGGCCGATGATAGGATAGTGGGCCCCTCGTGTCAGGCTAGTGACGTAGCTGTCAGGTCCTTGATATGACAAGGAGCACGCTCATTAAATGCGAACCGTCATTGAAATTCGAAAAAAGCTGGTTCCCGCCTCTTCATTTTCCGGGTTTATGCCGGGTCGATCCGGATCTTGGACAAAACCCGACCCATTCTGGGGGTATAAATAACCCTAATTGGATCATTCAAAAACCTTCGGCACCTTTAATCTTCGGCTATTGCTTTCGGAAAAATTACTGCTGTCAACAACGACGATTTGCTTCTTCTATTTCATTAACTCGATCAATTAACAGGCAGCGCTTCCAATTTTTATTTTCGTCGCTTGACTTCTAATTGCTAACTTTTCGACTTTGGGCCTTTCCACCGTTCATCGGGGGTAAAACCTCAAAACGCCGTATCTTTAAAACTTCTAACGTCACGAACCAAGTTTTTAACTTTTAACCACCGAGTTTTCAATTTCTGACTAGTTGACTTGCCTCTTTCTTAGGAATCTCGGGTCCATTTTGATTTTATAAAGTTTTGTTGAAAAAACCTCTGACTGTGGTTATGGATGAATTGGACCTGGGGAGAATGCTTCGTCCTGACCTTTTTGGTTGTTGTCGACGAACGGGAGGGATTTACCGGTATCTGATAAATGCCTGGAAAAGGCTTTCCTTGGATGCTTTCAGGACTATAGGGACAGTCTATGATTGGGACTCCTGGATTCTACCCCTGCTGTGGGAGACATGTCCCTCGGTCCATTTTGATTCGGGGAGAATGAGGGTCCTAAGGGGTGAGGAACAATTAGGGGTTTTTATGAAAGCGGTTTTAACTCGATTCCCCGATAATGTAGATATGGCGGGTAATGCTAGAAGGTTGGTGAGGTTAGGTGGAGATCGCGTGTCTGCGAGCGGACCTGATGCTCAGTCTTGGTTGGATACCCCTCTGGATGATGAATTGCCCGTTCAGGGCCATGACCGCGATATTCCTACGAATGCTGGGGTGATTGAGGTAACCAGTAGCGGGGATGCTTCAGAGCGGGCTGATGATGGCGATGAATTCTTACTGGATGAACCCACTCGTGACGTAGAGGGAGATGGGTCTTCAGAAACCCAATTGGATTCACGCGAGCAACTGGAGAGATTGGCCCCTGATACTGCTCGCAAGGTTAACTTGCTCCGCTCCCCTGTTAGGATAGTGGATTCCTTTCCTGAGGGCCCGGATAACAGGATGACTAGTCAAGCAGGTGCGTCTTGTTCTGGTGCGGGTCTGAGGGACGAGGGCGAGGAGGATTCTAACGATGAGTATTTATCGCAGTTTTGCGTCGACTCCAAAGTCTATCTTGTCCATGGTCTTATTGAGTATGAGTCTCTTATGGGTGGTAAATCAATGACTCCTCCCTTGATCCGGGCCGAGAACCTTGCCTGCATATTCTATCCGGTTCAATTCGAAAATGGGCTGCGCCTTCCTTTGGACCCATTTATTTTTGAATTCCTTGAGTTCACCCATTGCCTCCCTATGGACTTGACTCCAAATTCCATTCGTTATCTGGTGTCCTTTATAGTTATAAGCCGCGTGCTGGGGTACGAGCCCTCTTTGTCCGCGCTCCACATTTACTTTACCCATCAAGTTACTGCGGTCTGCTTGAGCTTGAAGACCAAACCGCGGTCTGAGAAATTTTTTTCCGCTGCTACCAATAAGTTCGATCAATGGCAAAGATACCCTTTCGTCATTCAGAATCGGTTAGGCTGGCCATTCCCTCGTCCTGACAATCTAGCGCTGATCTCGATGTCTCGCCAAAATTTTCCTGATCCAGAAGAAGGCCGCGATCTGAGCGCGGCGATGGAGGCTTATCTTGCTCGGTTTACGAAGAGGGTCACCATGGATGATCAGTCGGTGATGGAGACTCCTCAAGTCTATGATGTCTCAGCTATTATCAGCGATGAAGAGCTTCTGATATTCGCCGGGGTGGCCCCGAGGCGCGCTTCTGGCCCCGAGCATAGGGTTATCATGGCCCCTTTGTCGTGAGACCCTGATTGGAAAGTTCATCAATCATTTGCTTTCCTTTCTGATTACTCTGCTTGTAATTCGGGGGAGACGTGTCCTGACCCTGGTTTACTCGGTCTCTTTCATTGTACTCTTTCATAATGTTTTTCATGTCTTCTTCGATCTGTTTCACCTATCTGACTGTTTGTCCTTGTTTGCAGATCCGACTGACACGATGCCTCCCAAGACCGCAGCGGAAATTAAGATCGCGGCCAGGAAAGCCGCAGCACTTGAGAAACAAAGGAGAGCTGATGCTATGAGAAAAATGGAGGCTCCTGGGGTTAAGATCCCCGTCACGGACAAGGTTGACAAATCCGGAGCAGTGGTTTCTCAGCCGCAATTGACCCAGAATTTGCCTCTGAATCCCCGTCAAGGCGCTAGCTGTGGTAAAACTTTGATCGGAACCGGCCACTCTTCTCAGGCTCCCAACATAGGTCTACCTGCTCCTGAGCCAACAAAGAAACGATCTGCTGGCGGGGATCCAACGTCCCCTCAGAGGGATAAATATCAAAAGGTTGGCTCTTCCTCTGGTGATTTCACGGTTTTATCTTCTTCGAGAGGGACCATGTGCTCCAATCTGTATCCGGTAGAGTCGATTGAGGATAGAGAGCACGCCCGGGAGTTAGGGCTCAAGATAGCCAAGGCCCTAGAGGTTTATGGGGTAGATCTCCATAGTCGCCGAAGCGCTAATGCTTATGTTGGTAACGGGCTAATGCACCGCCTCTATTTTCCTGATTATCAACAGAAAGTTTTTGCTGTTCGAACCCCATCGCCGCTGCGGGTAATGTTGGTCTGTGTTTGACCGAGGTTCGTTTTTTACTTGGATTATATATCGTGCTTCTTCCTGTCCCGCAGTGTAATCATCTTTGTTATTTTTAGATTGCCAACGAGGTTATTTATCTGCGTACTCAACATGAGGCTGATGCTTCCGTGATCGCGGCGAGGAATACTGAGATGATGGCGGCGAGGGAGGAGATCCACAAATTGACCAAGGCTGTGGAGAGCATTTGCAAGGAGCTGAAGAGCAAAGATGCGGAGGTCATTAGCGCGGCCAAGGAAGTGTCTAAATTGAGCAGTGATCTGACAGTTGCTCGAGAAGCTAAAGAACGGGCTGAGGCCGAGAAGGCGAATATCGATGCTCGCAATGCTGAGCTTCTGAGGTCTTTAGAAGCGGAGAAGAAGAAGTCCGAGGAGCTGTCCAACAGAGTGGATGAGCTGGACGGTAAACTTCTTTATCAGATGCGCTATGAAAATGAGCGAGAGCGGGTCTTGGAGGAGGAGAGGATCAAGGCGGTTGCTGAATTCAAGGAGTCTGCTGAGTATTCCGAGAAAATATCAATCGCGGGCAACGAGCAGTATGAGCAGGCGGTGCACACTATTGCCCGGAATCTTGTGGCCACGGGGAAATACACTGCTGAGGAGATAACTATTATCTGTTCCATCGTGGCCACGGATCCGGAATGCTTTAATGGTCACTCCTTGGTACCTTTTGCCAATCATCAGCTTGAGGCCCTGCCCGAGCCAGTTCGAAATGCTTTGCCTCCAGTTTCACCTGTAACCGTTCAACCCTTGATAAAAATGATAGATGATTTGCGGTTTACGGGTGATGAATCCGCCTTATCTCTGGCCGCAACTCTGGAGAAGGTCTTTGGCCCCAACGGCCCCTTTGTCGAAGGTATTGTTCTCCCTTTCTCGACTTTTGCCTCCGCTCTAGCCGAAGCCTCTGAAGCTCTGGCTCATTCTGCGGCTGATCCTAATGCCTCTAATTCTGTTCCAGAAGTGGGAGTCAATCCTCCTCCGGCCAGTTGAAGATCAGACCGGGATGCGCCCTGGGACCTTTTGTAATAGTCCTAGATTTCGCAGACTTAAATATTTAATTGTATTTTGACTTGATTTTGTTATGTATCTATTTACTCTGCTCCCCCCATCTACCTGGCATTTACTTCTGTCGTACTTTGTTGCCATTTTGCTTTTTGCCTTGGAACTACCAAGCATTTATTGCTACCTGCCTACTCATTATTTCCCCACTTTTTTCTTTCACGTCAGTATTTATTGCGGCTGTCTGTCTTCCCGCCCTTTCGTATTGCCCTGGCTACTGTAGATACCCCGGGGAACCACGGCTTGGCTAGAGCGGTGAATTATCCTAGGATGTCTAACTTGTTTTAGATGTGTTTAGAGTCGCCACCTATGTTTTTAAAGGAACATAAGAAAACCTAAGAAAATAGCCTTTTTTATTGATCACGAAACTAGAGATTCAAGGAAGAAGGGTTCGGGGGTTAGGTGACGGAGTGGGAAGTAGTTAAACACCCACTTCGCCCGGCTTAAGCCGGTCTTGCTACTTTTGGTGTTCTAATATTTACATGTCCTTCAATTATTTAAATAGAAATGTGCTAACAATTATAATGAAAAGAAAAGGGGAAAAGAATGATTTTATTGATTTAATGCTAAATATTACATGTAATAATTATGCTAGACAATTACATGAAGAGATGAAAATGGTGAATTAAAATGTAGTTTGGAATGTTGGGATGTAACCTTGGTCAAACTTCAATAGTGAAGTGGCCTTTTGATTGTATCCCTTTTTATGGAGATTGCATACTCACTTAGAAGAGATGAGAATATGAAGAAAGGAAATAAGACTTAGAATTTAGAAGAAGAGAATAAACCTTGTACCTTATGCTTGAACGAAGAAGAACCAAATCTTTGTGTTGACCACTTCTTGAAAAATAGACTTTTGTGTGTTTTGAAGTATTTTTGTGTTAAGAAAATCCTCCCCCCCCCTTTCATGATGGAATGAAGAGGTTTATATAGGTGTTGGAGAAGTGTTTGTGGTCACAAAGATGGCCATTCCCCGGATCAAGCCAAGGCATAATGGTCTTGGGGGTTACAAATCAGAAAAGGAGGGAAATTTGGCAAAATCTGAGATTCTGGAAGCGGGAAGCGCGCGCTTCCCACCCCCCCCTATGGGAGGAGCACGCCTCCCACAAAGGAGGGCAAAGGCGTGCGCATCCCAGCTTCAGGAAATTCATATTTCAGCCCAAAAGTTAACCCCGTTATGCAGTTAAGCCCCAAAACTAACGGAATTAGTCCAAAAACTTAACGAACATCACGAAAGTCAACGAAAATAAATGAAACAAAGACTCAAGGTTGACTTTGTCACTTAGTCAAATCCAAGACTAACGGAGTAAGTCAAGAACTCAACGGAAAGTAACAAAAGTTAACGGAAAGTAACAAAACATAACAGAAGGGAGGAAGATAGAGAATGTGTATGCAATCGGGACATGAGAGGTCCAAGGCGGGGTGTCTACAGCTATAAGTAAGGTATGAAACATTCTTTTAACGTCTATCCTTATATTATTCCTCTAATCTTTCCCAATTTTCATGGCTTCTGATAGCTTATCGGATGGGTCTCTCCCTGATCCTTCCGATTATGATGGCTCCTCCTCAGTTTCTCCTTCTCCTCCCTTTCCTATGGAGGACTCCCCAACTGACAATAATGGTGAGCAATCTCCCCCTCTCAACACTTCTCCCTCTGATGATTCCTCTTCTGAGGGAAAATCATCTGACGAGGACATAAATGAGGGTGAGGATGAAGATGAGGATGAGGAGATGCTTGAAGGTGTTGGTGTAGGCGGCTCGGGAATGGCTACAGGAGGTCCGGATTCTCCTATCCTTATTTCAAGCTCTGATGATTCCAACGGCGGCTCCGATGAAGATGCCAGTGACGATGGGGGAGATGGGATGGATGATAGTGGGCATGGTGCTGGTTCCGGTTCTACCATCATTATTTTGGTTTTTGTTTTTCCTTGATCACTTTGTTTTGCATCTTTATTTTTCTTTTCAAGGCTATGGCCCCAGCCTGTTGTGGGTCCCCTTTTGCTTGATCAATGTGAATATGCCTTGAACTCTATATATCTGGTATTCATGATCATTTCCTTCGACGGGCTTGCGGTCTAGCTCGAGGGCGTATGACCGCGCATCGTGCATGAAGATTCATGTAACGGTATTTCCCTCGACGGGCTTGCGGTCTAGCTCGAGGGCGTATGACTGCGCATCGTGCATGAAGATTCATGCAACAGTATTTCCCTCGACGGGCTTGCGGTCTAGCTCGAGGCGTATGACCACGCATCGTGCATGAAGATTCATGCGACGGTACTTCCCTCGACGGGCTTGCGGTCTAGCTCGAGGGCGTATGACCGCTCATCGTGCATGAAGATTCATGCAACGGTATTTCCCTCGATGGGCTTACGGTCTAGCTCGAGGCGTATGACCGCGCATCGTGCATGAAGATTCATGCGACGGTATTTCCCTCGACGGGCTTGCGGTCTAGCTCGAGGGCGTATGACCACGCATCGTGCATAAAGACTCATGCAACGGTGTTTTCCTCAACGGGCTTGCGGTCTAGCTCGAGGCGTATGACCGCGCATCGCGCATGAAGATTCATGCGATGGTATTTCCCTCGACGGGCTTGCGGTCTAGCTCGAGGGCGTATGACCGCGCATCATGCATGAAGATTCATGCGACGGTATTTCCCTCGACGGGCTTGCGGTCTAGCTCGAGGGCGTCTGACCGACGGTATTTTAGGCGTGGAGCCTTGGCGGTTTGGCACTTTGTCATATCTTGCCGTATACACGCTTTTCTTTAATGACTATATTTCAATGGAACAAGCGTAATATTATTGATCTTTCAGATTTTTCCCGCTCATAGAGCCATTACACCAAAATTACAATGCAGGGATAAAAGACAGGCAAATTTCTAACAAAATAAAGGGGGGAATACAATTCTTAAGGGTAGTATCTCTTTAAGTGGTCGCTATGCCAAGCGTTCTTCAAATCTTTCCCCTCTTTGGTGAGGAGTCTGTAAGTCCCTTCTTTGATTATGCGGGCTATCTGATAAGGCCCCTCCCAGTTGGGCGCGAGCTTGTTATATCCGGGCTGTCTTCCCGTGACTTCGACTTTTCTTAACACCCAGTCCCCTACGACGAATGATCTCTTGTTTACTCTCTTGTCATGATGAACTTTTGCTTTTTGTTTGTAATTGACCATCTTTGCCCGTGCTTGCAGCCGTTTTTCTTCGAGAAAGTCCAAGTCATTTCTCCGGGCTTCCTTGTTCTTTGCTTTATCAAAATGGGCTATCCTGTAGGTGGGCAAAGCTGCTTCCACGGGCGCGACTGCGTCCGATCCATACGTCAAAGAAAAGGGGGTTTCTCCAGTTGAGTTCCTCGTAGTGGTGCGGACAACCCATAGAGCAGTACTGAGCTCTTCCATCCATCGCCCGCTCCTTCCCTTCAGATTTTTGTGCAATGCGGTCATGAGCAGTTTATTCGCGGCCTCGGCCTGCCCATTCTTCTGCGGTCTTGCTACTGAGGACTGTCGGTGCTCCACGTTGAGTCTTCTGCATTCCGCCATAAATTTTCTTTGGAATTGAGGTCCATGATCGGAAACAATAGCCCGGGGCAAACCAAACCGACAGTATATATGGTCGTGTACAAACTTGATGATGTTTGCTTCGGTAGTACTAGTCAGAGCCTTTGCTTCTACCCATTTTGTGAAGTAATCTACCGCAACCACAACCATTTGTGCTCCTCCGGGCGCTTTGGGGTAAGGCCCAATCAGGTCAATCCCCCACATATCGAATGCCCAAGTTGGGACTACCAAGCTTTGTTCCGTGGATGGCTGTCTCGGAATGTTGGCGAATCTTTGACATTGATCGCACTTTCGGAAATAGTCCTCCGCATCTTTCTTCATGGTTGGCCAGTAATACCCGAGGAATCTGATTTTGTCGGACAACGTTCGGGCTCCTGGATGCCCTCCACATACTCCCTCATGCACTTCGTATAGAAAGTTCGTGACGGTGTCAGATTTTACACACCTCAGCAATGGTTTGGTGAAAGACCTCCGATAAAGTACATCATCAATGACCGTGTATCTGGCGGCCTATTTCCTCAAAACTCTTGCCCGGTCAGGATCGTTGGGGAGGGTTTGATTTTCGACATACTCTCTGATCTCGTCCACCCAATCTTTCTCCGGCTCCCCTATTCGATGGACTTCTATTCTATCAATGGCTGGGCGCTCCGTAAATTCTATCCAGGAGTCAACACTGATCTTGGCAATGTCTTCGTTTGTTATTCTTGAAAGTAGGTCCGCCTCGGAATTCTCGGCCCGGTTAACCTGATTTAGCTCGTGGTATTCAAACTCCTTTAACAGACTTACTGCGAGCTCTTTGTATCTGAGTAACACCGGGTGATTTGTTTTGTACTCCCCTTTGACTTGATTTACAACGAGCTGTGAATCGCTCTTCACAATTAGCTTTGGTACCTTCATGTCCCGGGCTAACTCTAAACCAGCTATCAATGCCTCGTACTCAGCCTGATTGTTTGAGACTGCGAATTTAAACCTTAGAGCCCGTTTAAACCTTTGACCTTCTGGGGCGATTAAAAGGGTTCCAGCGCCGCTGATAGCTTTTCCTGCGGATCCGTCTATGTTTAGTGACCAACAGCTTTCCGGTCTTTCTTCAGCACCTTTTGCCTCTTTGCTCCGCTTTTTCTTTGCTTTCTCGGGCTGACTCTTATCCATTTCATTTTCCTTTGATTCGAATGTGGTCTCTGCTACAAAGTCTGCTAGTGCTTGTGCTTTAATGGTCTTCCTCGGAGAGTAAGTAATCTGGAACTCGGTTAGCTCTATGGACCACGACAGCATTCTCCCAGAGGATTCGGCCTTATGGAGTACTTTCTTTAGCGGGGCCTCCGAATAAACCGTGATCGGGTGAGTGGTGAAGTATGCCCGTAGCTTCCGAGCGGCCATGAGCAAGGCGAAGGCAAGCTTTTCAATGTTTAAATATCGTCTTTCTACTGCGGATAGGGCCTTGGATACATAATACACGGGCTTCTGAAGGTCGTTTTCTTCCTTTACTAAAACCGCAGCCACCGCATTATCGGTTGCGGCCAAGAAAATATAGAGTTCCTCGCTCAAAATAGGGCTACTCAAGAGCGGCGGTTTTCCCAGGTAGGCTTTAATTTGCTCGAAAGCGTTTCGGCATTCCTCGTTCCATTCAAAACCTTCATTTTTCCCTTTTTTGAGAGTTTTAAAGAAAGGCAAGCATTTTTCAGCTGATCTGGCTATGAACCTCCCCAAAGCCGTGATACGGCCATTAAGCTTTTGTACTTCATTAATACATCTAGGGGGTTGCATATTTATCAATGCCCTGATTTTTTTTCCGGATTTGCTTCGATACCTCTCTGGTTCACCATAAAACCCAAGAACTTCCCTGCCTTTACTCCAAAGGCGCACTTGGAGGGGTTGAGCTTCATATTGTTCTTTCGGAGATTGGTGAAGGTCTCCGCTACGTCAATATCATGGGAGGCCCCCTTTGTTTTGACAACCATATCATCGATCTACGCCTCCAGGTTCCGGCCAAGCTAGTCGTCGAAAATGATGCCTACCATTCTTTGATATGTTGAGCCCGCATTCTTGAGACCGAACGGCATGTTGTTGTAAGTGTAGGTCTTGCCCGCGGTGTAAAAGGCGCAAGATGGGACATCGGCCTCTTTCATCTTAATTTGATGGTAGCCTGAGTATGCATCTATAAAATCTACACACATCCTCCATTTCCCGTTCGCTTTGGTCACCATTACTACGTTGGCCAACCATTTCGGATATTTGATAGGGCTTATGATTTTAGCTTTCAGCAGCTTATCCACCTCTACCTTGATCGCGGCTCTTTTCTCCGGGGAAAATATCTTTCTTTTTGAAGGACCCTGGAGAACGTGGGGTCGATGTTCAATTCATGTTCGATCACTTTCCTACTTATCCCCTTCATATCTTCTACGGCCCAAGCGAACACGTCTAGGATTTTTCTCAGCAGCTCTATCAAAATTTTCCTTTCCTCCTCGGGGATCTCCAGCCCGACCTTTATGGTCTGTTCGGGGTACGCTAGATTTATAACCACATCCTCTAGAGCATCATTAGGGCGGATGTCTGTTATCTCCTGGTCGTGCAGTGAGTCGATCACGATCTCTATCTGCTCGGCCTCAGCCATCCTTCGGCGGGCTCTCCTGCTCTGCTTGAATTCTGCCCGGGTTGAGTGAAATCATAGCAGTATCTTGGATCTCCTTTCCGTTTAATTTCGCTCTTTTCTCCTCTCTTTGAGCCCCTGGTTTGTTCGTCCCTGCCTTCTCTCTTCTTTTCTTTTCAATGATTTTTAAAAATAGCTCGGGCTTGTTCTCAATACATGCTATCCCCGCGGGTGTACTAAATTTGACTTTCTGGTGCGGGATTGAAGACACGATTCCCAGCGCAGCTTGCGCGGTCACTCCAAATTGCATTGTACTAGGTTTCAAAGCGATCACCATAAAAGTTATCCGAGCAGTTTTTTCAAATGGCTTTACCCCAATAGTTACATCGAAATCTATTGTTCCCTTGACATTGACTGTATGATTAGTGAACCCTTCCAGCAGTCCAGCGTACGGAGTAAGGTGTGCCTCGGACATTCCCATCTCTTCCAAACAGTTGAAATAGAGGATATCTCGCGAGGCCCCCGTGTCAATCAATACTCTGCTGATGTCCGCCCATCCAATGGACATTTTGATCGTTAAGGGTTGGGTGGAATGAAAAAGCGTGGAGGCCAGCTCGCTCCTCTTGAATCCAATCAATTCTTTCTGCTCGGGCGGGTACACCGGAATCAGGAATACTTTCTCCAACTGTTTGATCTGATTAGACAGCTGGGTGTTTCTTGGGGCTTCCTCCCCGATATATTAGATGTCATAGCGTCCTTCCCCGTCTGCATAATTAGGGCGGATGTATTGGACATTTCCCCGTGGGGCCTCCACTTTATCGTCGGACCCCGTGATCCATTTTTTCAATTCCCCGGCCTCTACTTTTTGTTGTATTATTTTCTTTATCTGGAAACAGTCAGTGGTATGTCCGTGGCTTTCATGGTATCCACACCATTTCTTTTTGTTCGCCTCGTAAGGCTTCCTCTCCAGTGGGGGTGGGGGAGGCAAGGCTTCTGCCCGCAAGATCTCAGTTCTTGGTGCGATCAAGGGAGTGAAAACACTGTCATCGCCTCTTTTAAAATTGGGCATGCCCCTTGGTCTGCCTCTACCTCGGCCACCATTGTTCCCCATATAGCCTGAGTGATGACGGGAATCATGAGCGGGCTCGATCCTTTCCCTTACGCTCCTGCGGGCGTCAACCATGAATGCGGGTTCTACTCCGGCCATAGCGATGGCCCTGTTATACATCTCCTCTGTCCCCTCGGGATTTCGGCAAGCAAACTCCTGCCTCGAAGTGTGGGATGCTAATCCCCCCAAGAAGCATAGTTCGATGTCATTTTTTGTTAAGTCCACAATCTGCTCGGTCATTTTTCGGAACCGAGTGATGTATGCTTTCGTGTTCTCCCCGGGATATTCCTTAACGCCGCACAGGTCCGATTTTGGCCTCGCGGCCTCCCCAGCGCCCGCGAACGAGTTCAAGAATGAAGTCCGCAATTGCTCATAGCTACAGATAGAGCGCGGTTTGTGGGCCAATAACCATCCCAACGCCTTCCCTTTAAAAGTGGAGGCGAGAGCTTTGCACTTCACGGCCTCATCTGTTGAAAACAGAGCCATCTGCCCTTCAAATCGCCCAACATGGCTTTTTGAGTTAGATGAGCCATCATACGCGTCAAGCGTGGGTACCTTCCTCTTTGGATTGGGGAATCATTGATCCATGATATGAAAGCGTCCATGGGTCCAACACACTTTGTTACGTTTTGCTTGGACTCCCATAACTCCGCGATCATTCTTTGGAACTTTTGATCCATCATGTCCCCCGTTTTGGCCTTTTTCACTGTTTCTGTAATTTTATCACCGTTTTTAACAACTGTTTTCCCTTTAAATTGGCCTCTAGGTTTTCTAGGCTGTGATTCTCCTTCCTCACTTTCCCCCTCTTCTTCTCCCCTTTCCTCGTCATCGCCCACGAGGATTGTCCGCCTTTTTTCTCCTACAACCCTACTGGCTCTGCTTTTAGAGCTTGTCAGATCATGGGTTTTTGATTTTTCAGGGGGGCTCCCAGCATTGTCCTCGGCGTTAAACAGCTCCTCCAGGGCCAGATTCACTGTAGCCCTTCCGCTACCAGATTCTGCCTGTTCGTCAGGATCTAGATTTTCTTTTCGATTTGGTCAGGAGTGAAGGGAGTGACTGGAGGTTTTTGAGTCTTGAGAGCTTTAGAAGTTTCTATACGATCTCTCAGATCCGCCTCCTCCTTGCCTTTTGAGAGGGGGTATAAGAGTTACCGCTAAGCGTCTTATCTCCCAATCTGGCGAAGACTGACCCCTGGGGCGCTTGTCTCGAAGGGTTAGCATTTGGATTCAAGATTTCTTTTCCAGTCACTGCGAAGATTTTGTATGTCAAGAATCAACAGAAAGAATGGAATACACTTTGAGAACCGTAAAAGACGGAAGAGCTAGACTGAACGGTGGGAGAATTCGAAATGAATTAGACTGGAAAAGCAAACGAAACAAGAAGATTGCACTGGGAAGATTTTCGATTCCCGGCAATGGAACCACTGATGACGCCCTATGAATCTGGGGTCACGGAGATAGAACTCCAGTTGGATTGTCTCCTGTTCCTGATCACAGCACCACTACTAGAAAAATAGAAATTTGAAACGGACAAGTTCGTTGCCATTTTACCAAATTCGTTGCTAAATTGGTAAATGGCAACGAATTTGGTCGTCCCCAATCTCTGGTCGCTAACCGGTACAAAACGTGGTCGTTGCCAAACAGCAATGGAAAAGTCGTTGCCAATTCAAAAAAAGTCATTGCCATTATGGTCGTTGCCATTTTGAATTGTAAGATGACCAAAATTGGCAACGACTAAGTCGTTGGGAACTTTTAAAAATAGCAACGACCAAGTCGTTGCCAATTTTAAAAAGTCCGTTGCCAAGTTTTTTCTTTTCAATTAAAAAAAAATTCATTCCATATTTATATATTTAAATATATAAATATGGAATAAATAATTATGATTTTAGTAAGGTTTCATAAAAATAAAATTATATTTGATTTAATTAGAATAGTGCTTTTATAAATGATCATTTATTTAAATTGAAGCACTGCCCACGGTTCACCACCACCACCGTTCACCACCACCCATTACCGCCAGCGTCTATTACCAACACCGTCCAAATACTTTCCCATTCGAATTGAAACATAAACAATACTTACTCATCCTCTTTACCACCAAAAACAACTTCCAAGGCATTGACCCAAGATCCGCCGCCACATAACGCCGGCCACCAGCATCAGCCACCATTTCTTCCACCTTTATCACCATCACTGTCCTACTATCTTCCCAACAATCAAAGAAGAACCCATAAACACACAAAGAAGAACACAAACACTAGATCTAATATCTACAAATTTCAGATCTGAGAATGGACTCACACGAAAACAGACGACGTAGCGAGAGAGAGAGAGAGAGAGAGAGAGAGAGAGAGAAAGAGGTGAGAATATCTTTTTGGTTATGAAATCTTTTAGATCTAAGAATTCGCTTACACTGAGGTGGAGAGAAGGCGGCTTGGGCGGGCGGGAAGATGGGGGACGTGGGCACGCCGTTGGTTAGAGGAGAGAGTAAGAATGGCGGGTTGCGACGCCGTTGGTCGGAGGAGAGAGAGAACGGCGGGTTGTGACGCCGCTGGTTGTCGTAGGGGAGAGGGACGGAGTAAAGATGTAGTGGGGTAAGACGACGGTGGTAGTGGCGTGGGATGGGACGGGTTGAGGGAGGAATGGGGTGGAGGTGGAGGGAAGAAGAGAGAGAGAGGGGGGGGGTTGTCAAGATGAGTGCAGAGTATGAGATGAAAGTCTTTTGGGTGGAGTAGGGTTAATTGTGTTAGTTGGGGATGTTATTTAGTTGGGTGATTGTGAATACGTGTGTTTGAATTTGAGAATATTCATAGTAACATTAAAATTATGAGAGTCGCCACGCCGTTTTAATTATAGCCAAAACATTGAGAAAAAGCATGTTAATGGGTTCGGGGGACAAATTACAACAAGAGAAGAATATTGAACGTTATCACTCCTATTGCCCGAATTGATCGGTCTTTCTATCATGATGCGGTGTATGTAGTGTGGTAGTGTTTGAGACCGGATCCGAAGATTGCCTACGTTCCTCTCAATGTGAGAAGCTCAGGTCAGCGTAGTTCGAGAAGAATTTAGAATAGGCAGAAGAATTGGGATCATGCATAATGAGGGGGGAATTACCTAAAGATTAGGGTTTAGAAGTAGTTCCTAGATCATCCTCGGGTTGATGAACCCTCGATCATCATCGGCTATGAAATAACATGCAAACATGAAGATCGCAACCCTAAATATAGCATAAATAAGGTTTTAATCTATGAACACGATGAACATATGAAGAACATATATGAACATATGAATAAACATGCGAAGCATATGAAGAAACTATGAATAAACATGCAAGAACATGAATATTAAAGATCTACATTAGAAATAATGCAAGAACGTGAAGAAATAAGTTAGAAAACTTACCTATGTTGGCAAGAAATAAACCTTGATCTTCTTGGAGGTTTGAATGCTAATTAGAGAGCAAAATTGTGTTTAAGAACTCTCAAATTCGGATCCCCCTAAACCAATAGCATGAGATTGGTTTATATAGTAAACTGAGGGGAAGATCTGATGGTCCAGATCATCCGGGGCGGATGTGGCCGCGTGGCCAATATTGAGGGCGGCGGCGAAAGTGGCCGCGTGGCCATCGTTGCGCGCTGACTTGAAATTCAAGCTAGGGTTTTACTGTTCATACAAGGCAACCCTAAATGTCCATATTTAATGTTTTCTAGAACATTGAGCTATTTTTGGGAATCCAGGATAAGTCTTTGCAAGGTTTCTAATTCCCATAAAGTCCTTGTATATTTGGGAAAGCCCTAATAAACTCATTTTCAGATCGGGTACTAACAGTAGCCCCTCGGCGACGCTTCTTGCAAGGCAATGGAGGGTCGATGATAAAAATAGGAACCGTTCTGAAACATGAGTTTCAAAACAGAGGAAAGGTAAGGGAACGGCTGGACCTTGACAGGCGACCTACGTATCCGCGGGGGAATCAAGCCAAACGTAGTTCAAATCTGATGGGGAAATTGGGAAGGACTGTCCTCTGATGGGGAACAACGTGTTCTGCTGGGGAAAATGCACTTGCTGGGGATGAGAGATGACCATGTCGGTCGGGTGGCTGAACCTTTTCAGGTTTCCTACGTATCCTCCGAGGAATCAAGCCGGTCGTAGTTCAGAGCGATTAGGGAAAAGCGAGCCATCGGACTTCTGCTAGGGATAATAAACCTACGGGCACTATCCTGTATGAAGAACGAACATTCGTTAGGAAATGAAGTCATTTGGGAAAAATAAAGATTACGTTGTCTAAATAATCCCAAGATGGAATGGTAAACGCAATCAGGATCGCCAGGGCTCCTGCCGATTGTGCTAACGAAACGCCGAGGCTTCTGCCAACCATGATCGATCAAGGATACGTATGTCATAGAGGCGCCGAAGTCTCTACAATCATACGAATCCTAATAATAGGTGCTGGATCTCTCGCAAACAGAAACGCCGAGGCTTCTGCCAATCGCGATTGATCAAGGATACGTATGTCATAGAGGCGCCGAAGTTTCTACAATCATACGAATCCTAATAATAGATGCTGGATCTCTCGCAAACAGAAACGCCGAGGCTCCTGCCAATCACGATTGATCAAGGATACGTATGTCATAGAGGCGCCGAAGTCTCTACAACCATACGAATCCTAATAATAGATGCTGGATCTCTCGCAAACAGAAACACCGAGGCTTCTGCCAATCGCGATCGATCTAGGATGCGTATGTTATAGAGGCGCCAAAGTCTCTACAACCATACGAAGCCTAAGCAAATATTAGGAAATGCAAAAATAATAGATGCTGGATCTCTCGCAAACAGAAACGCCGAGGCTTTTGCCAATCGCGATCGATCTAGGATGCGTATGTCATAGAGGCGCCAAAGTCTCTACAATCATACGAATCCTAAGCAAATATTAGGAAATGCTAAAATAATAGATGCTGGATCTCTCGCAAACAGAAACGCCGAGGCTTCTGCCAATCACGATCGATCTACGATGCGTATGTCATAGAGGCGCCAAAGTCTCTACAACCATACGAATCCTAAGCAAATATTAGGAAATGCTAAAATAATAGATGCTGGATCTCTCGCAAACAGAAACGCCGAGGCTTCTGCCAATCATGATCGATCTAGGATGCGTATGTCATAGAGGCGCCAAAGTCTCTACAACCATACGAATCCTAAGCAAATATTAGGAAATGCTAAAATAATAGATGCTGGATCTCTCGCAAACAGAAACGCCGAGGCTTCTGCCAATCACGATCGATCTAGGATGCGTATGTCATAGAGGCGCCAAAGTCTCTACAACCGTACGAATCCTAAGCAAATATTAGGAAATGCTAAAATAGATGCTGGATCTCTCGCAAACAGAAACGCCGAGGCTTCTGCCAATCACGATCGATCTAGGATGCGTATGTCATAGAGGCGCCAAAGTCTCTACAACCATACGAATCCTAAGCAAATATTAGGAAATGCTAAAATAGATGCTGGATCTCCTGCAAACAGAAACGCCGAGGCTTCTGCCAATCGCGATCGATCTAGGATGCGTATGTCATAGAGTCGCCGAAGTCTCTACAACCATACGAATCCTAAGCAAATATTAGGAAATGCTAAAATAATAGATGCTGGATCTCTCGCAAACAGAAACGCCGAGGCTCCTGCCAATCACGATCGATCTAGGATGCGTATGTCATAGAGGCGCCAAAGTCTCTACAACCATACGAATCCTAAGCAAATATTAGGAAATGCTAAAATAATAGATGCTGGATCTCTCGCAAACAGAAACGCCGAGGTTTCTGCCAATCACGATCGATCTAGGATGCGTATGTCATAGAGGCGCCAAAGTCTCTACAGCCATACGAATCCTAAGCAAATATTAGGAAATGCTAAAATAGATGCTGGATCTCCCGCAAACAGAAACGCCGAGGCTTCTGCCAATCGCGATCGATCTAGGATGCGTATGTCATAGAGGCGCCAAAGTCTCTACAACCATACGAATACTAAGCAAATATTTGGTGAAGAATGGAAATTTAAGGGGCTTTCCGTTCCCAAAGGTATCGAATATCAGTCAAAACAGCGCTAAGGGCACCTAAAATGAATCAAAGGGGAATGTACTAGGGGTAAAACTAAAATTTTGCATGTTGAGGCAAAGATGATGGATTGTTATGAAGTCGCAAACGGGATAAACTCTCGGGGAGTCACAAAGGTGATAGACTCTCGGGGAGTCCCAAGGGTGACGGACTCTCGGGGAGTCACAAAGGTGATAGACTCTCGGGGAGTCACAAGGGACTCTTTGGTGAGTCACAAGGGCAAATGACCTTTAGGGAGACGCGAAGGAGATGGACTCTCGGGGAGTTGCTAATATGGGAAACATGATTTGGGTTCCGCTTATCCTAATTTAGGAGGGGATGAGGCTACGAGCCATTGAGACCAAGGTGTTAGGTAAGGGACATTTTTCTTGGTTGCCTAGAGGTAGGACCTAAGGCTCTTTTAAGGAAAGGGAATAAGGAAGATGGTGGTATCCTAATCTTGAGATAGGGATGCCAAAGATGTCACGGCTTCTTGGGCTTTAGATTATGTCTTGGAGATACTGTGGGTTTCCTAGGCTTACAGGCTAGGGATTGGAGTTTATTTAAGCATGAGGAGAGTATTCTATCCTAGGCTTGGTGCTAGGGCTTGGAAAGGTTGAGGTTTGAGAACTTCCTAGATGTTAGGGTTTCGAACAAGGGTTTGGAAACTGGTGTTTAAGGACCATGACTCTCCTAGGTTTAGGACTAGGGTTTAGGAATTTCCTAGGTCTAGGAGGCTAGGGCTTGGAATTGTGGTAGGCTCAGAGGTTGCAAATGCGTTGGCTTTTAGACATAAGGCTGGGAGTTGGAAAGGTTGTGACTTCTTAGGCTTGAGACTATGGACCGTTGGGAAGAGGGATTGCTTTTGTGGAAGGTCCACTAAGCTTGATGTTAGGGTTCACCATTTTCCGGGATTGGTGACTATGGCTTGGAAATGTTCGTGGTAACCTAGGCTTTAGGCTAGGTTCTAAGGCTAAGGACTGTAAACTTCCTACGTTTTGAGACTAAGGTGAAGGAGTTTCCTAGGTCTAGGACTGGGGTTTGAAGGGAATGTTGAATCCTAGGCTTGATGATAGAGTTTGAAGAGGATAATTTCTACCTATGCTTGAGGCCAGGGTTTAAAGCGAATGCGACTACCTAGGCTCGAGGCTAGGGTTTAGAAAGAGTGCGACTACCTAGGCTTGAGGCTAGGGTTTGGAGCGAATGCGAGTACCTAGGCTCGAGGCTAGGGTTTAGAGCGAATGCGACTACCTAGGCTCGAGGCTAGGGTTTAGAGCGAACGCGGCTTCCTAAGCTTGAGGCTAGGGTTTGGAGCTAATGCGACTACCTGGGCACGAGGCTAGGGTTTAGAGCGAATGCGACTACCTAGGCTCGAGGCTAGGGTTTAGAGCGAATGCGGCTTCCTAGGCCTGAGGCTAGGGTTGATTAAGTTTTGGACATGGCATTGTATCCTAGGTTTTGGGTTAGGGTTCAATAAGACGGGGGATTAAGATTGTAAATTTCCTAGGTTTCGAGACTAGGGTTTCGGGAATTTGGAAATGATGTTGCATGCGGGGCTTTGGAAATTTCCTAGAACTTGGGATAGGGTTAAAGAGGTTGTTGCGGTTTCCTAGGCTTAAGGCTAGGGTTTAGAGCGAATGTAACTACCTAGTCTTGAGGCTAGGGTTTGGAGAGAATGTAACTACCTTGGCTCGAGGCTAGGGTTTAGGAAGGATGTGGCTACCTAGGCTTGAGGCTAGAGTTTGGAGGGAATGTGACTACCTAGGCTCGAGGGTAGGGTTTAGGAAGGATGTGGCTACCTAGGATCGAGGCTAGGGTTTAAGAAGGATGTAACTTCCTAGGCTTTAGGCTAGGGTTTGGAAGGATGTAATTACCTAGGCTTGAGGCTAGGGTTCAGAGATAATGATATGACTACCTAGGCTTGAGGCTAGGGTTTAGAGAATGTGCTTACCTAGGTTTACGGTTAGGGTTTGGAGACCGAAAGCATTTGAAGGTTTGTCTTGGTTTAGACCGAGCAAGTTTGAGGTCTAAGAGTGTTGCGGTTTGGGGCAAATGAGCTTGATACCTCATGGCTGGATAGGCTCGATAGATTAGACCTAGGCTAAAGTTCTAGGGTTTAGCTAGGGTTAGACTCAGACATGTGTTAAGGAGACCGGGGCCTAATGGAATGGTAGGCGTGAGATCTAGGAGATCGAAGGCAAGGCCGGGTATCGTTGGGACATAAGGCTTTCAAGCGGGTAAGTATTTTGTCCTAGAGAAACCGCGTTATGGATTAGGACCAAGCAGGCTTGAGGTCGGCCAAGGAGCATTGGATTGGGATTGGATGATCCTAGTACCTAATACGCATGTCGGGTTTGGGCTCTAAGGTGTGCTAGGTGTGATCCATGTGCGAGAAATGGGTCTGGACATGTGACCATGTTGGCGCTTTAGGTAAAGGGATTGAGTGTCCAAGACTTTGCTCGAGTACAATAGGTGCCCAAGTTGGATTGGGGTATGCTTAGGACCTAAGTTTGTCTTAGAGGTCATTGTGTGTGACCAAGCTCGTTCGGCGATTGTGAAGGTGGGCTAGGGATGGGACCTCAGAGGTGTTAAGCGCAGGAGTTCTGACCGGACGGGTCTATGGCATGGCGCGGTACGCAGGATATCCTATGTGCTTGAGCACGTTTGAGGTTTGGACTCGTGGGGAAGAAAGGTTTGGGATCCATGGAGTTCAAGGGTGGACCTTGTAGGTGGCGAGGTTTGGACTCGGCTCGGATTAAGTAGGTTAGAGACCTAAGGGGTTGAAGGTCAGACTAGGAAGTCTTTTGAAGCTAAGGAGTGACACTAGGTTTAAGAGTGGCAGGGCTTAGAGACTTAAGGGGTTGAAGGTCAGACTAGGAAGTCTTTTGAAGCTAAGGAGTGACACTAGGTTTAAGAGTGGCAGGGCCATGGTTTAGGTATGACGGTAGGTGTAGATGGCATTGTTTTGGTTGGACCGAGCAGGCTTGGGAACTAAAGAGTTCTAAGGGTCGACATCTAAGGTTATAGACCTAGAGGGTAGACATTTTTGTGATCTAAAGGGTTTAGGAGTTGAGACCTAAAGTGTGGATTGGATATGCTAGAGACCTACAAGGTAGGCGCTTGGTAAACTTGAATGGACTTGGGATCTAAGGGATCGTTCAATGGGTTAGACTGGGTAGACCTAAGAGGTTGGACCTAAGAGGATAAGAGAGCTATTGCTTAGACAAGGTAAGGATGGGTATGTGTTGGTAGGTTTGAGATCTAGGAGATCGGGTAGGCTCGGGACCGGTAGGTTCGGGACCTAATGGGTCATTCTAAGGATTTGGCTTTGGTAGATTGGTTTAAGGTTTGAGGTTTTGGATAGAACCGGTTTGAGGCCTAAGGAATCATGCTACAAACTTGTGGAGGGTCGAGCTAAGGGGATATGGTGTAACCTAGGTAAGACTCACCGGGTAGGTTCGGGACCTAAGGAGTTATGGTGTAACCTAGGTAAGACTGACCGGGTAGGCTCGGGACCTAAGGTGCTAAGGGGATATGGTGTAACCTAGGTAAGACTGACCGGGTAGGTTTAGGACCTAAGGAGTTATGGTGTAACCTAGGTAAGACTGATCGGGTAGGCTCGGGACCTAAGGTGCTAAGGGGATATGGTGTAACCTAGGTAAGACTGACCGGGTAGGCTCGAGGTTTTGGATCAGGTAAGTTTGGGACGTAGAGAGTTGAGGGCTTAGGCCTAGGGGTTCCCTAAAGTGTAGGAGATAGGGTAAAGGATCGAGCCAACTCAAGAATCACGGAGATGGGTCTCAGATGGATCGAGGATGTTTTTACAATTTTGTGGAGACCGAGAGTGCGGGTTTATAAACAAAGTGTCGGGGAAGAGAATACTTTTGAAAGTGTTATGATTTTATAAAGATGCCTTATAATTAGTTATGATTCTAATAAATTCAAAGTGTTCGTCATGTGCCGAGCTCGGCGATGAGGGATGTCCATCTTCCAAGTACATCCTTGTTGAAGCCTCGGTATTCTCTGGGAAACCACATAGTCGACCCATTTTGTTGGGAACGCTCTAGTTTGATGAGCGGGTATCCTCCTTCCTTTGAGATGCACCCTTTTTTCTGCCTAGACCGCCCTTGCGGGTTTTCAATCTAGCGGGCATCTCTTTTGCGTCAAATTTTTTTTTTTTTTTTTTTTTTTTTGAAATCATTCAATCGACTCAAAAAAGGAAGAAAGAATTGTTTGAAAACATGCGGGGGCATTTTGGGGAGAGTAAGAGAGAGAGAGAGATAGTACTCACATTTTGACTTTTTGGGTAACTGAGTGTATTTATGTACAAAAGGGAGGAAGCCCCTGCTTTGATAGAAAGTAAGTGTTTAGCTCTTTCCTAGATTGTAGAACGGAAGACTTGTCGAGACATTTGAAAATTGTTTTATTCAAGATTCTCATTTGATTGCTCGAGAATGGACCTCGTTGATTAGTTATGCATCTTATGATTATGTTTTAGACAAGTAGTCTCGAAATAATAAATGTTTTGATCAATTGTGAGTGAAGAGATCAGAAGTAGAAATATATGGGGAAGAGAGAAGAGAAAGGAGATTGGCTCAAGGTGGGTTGTGTATATTTTGGACCGAACCGGGAGGTTGCCTACGTTCTCCTCAAGGTGAGGAGCTCAGGTCCGCGTAGTTCGGGGGAGGCCCGGATGATGATGAAGTTGGGGTTTGAGTATGAGGTTCATTTGTCGCGATAGGTTACTCCGTTGTAGCTTGTTGCTTTGGATTGCTTCATTGCAGCTCATTGCGGTGGATTGCTCCATTGTAGTTGTCATGGCTGCTGCTACCGCGTTAATCTTCTTTGTAGGGAAAGAAAGAAAAATAGATCATTTGAAGTGAAAATAAAATGGGACTTTTACTTTTCCATGGTGATAGCCCCTTCTATTTTTATTTTTTTCTTTTTTATTTTATCTCTTTGTGCACACCCTTTTTTTTGCCTAGGCCGCCCTTTCAGGTTTTCAACCTAGCGGGCTTCTTTTTGTGCAATGCTCTAACTTTTGCCTAGGTCGCCCTTTTGGTTTCAACCTAGCGAGCCATATTTTTTTTTATTTTTTTTTTTTATATTTGTACATGAAACATTGGGCAAGACAAGCCCCTAGTTTGCTTTCGCCTCTCTCGATTGCGAGGTAGCTTCCTTATAGTTCAAACGGCCTTTTGCTGGCGGCGGGCATCCTAGCCCCTTGATTTTCTCCGGTAGAGCTCCATTGGATTATCACGTGCACCAATTAATGGCATGAATGACTTCGTGCACTTGTCTTACATTTGCGATGGAATACGGACAGCCCCAGTGTAACGGCATGTAGTACTCATGAAGGGAACAAACCAACCCTTTAAATTGTGGCAGCATGGATGTCTATTTGATGATGAGCAACCGCAATCCATTTCTTTGTCACGACCTTATAAAAAGGGGTCTAATGGTGGGATGAGAGGCGTATGAGGATAGTGTATGGGGGAAGGTGTATATATAGAGTGTACATGAAGTGTGTACAAGGGGTGAGTGTATAGAGAGAGTGTATGGGGTGATTCGTTCATCCTAATTGGTCAAAGCATTTGTTATCTTGAGACTAATTGTTTACTTAGTTGTGCGAATGATTTGTGGGTCCATTTACCTTTTAATGAGTCGTCATTAATGATTAAGATTAAGATTAATTCATCATATAAAGATATAGCAATCAAGTTAAAATGGTCAATAAGACAATTTTCATGGAATTGATTTATGCAAGATTATGTCTCAAGTCTAGAGAGAAAAGAAATAAAGACTCTTTTATTGGAACTAAAAGATTTAAACTGACTAGTCCGGGGTGGACTTTTACTAAAGAAACAAAAATCGTCCAAGGTGGACTTTTGACTAAGGACACTCTAGAACCTACGAAGACTGAATGATCATTTTTTTTTTTTTATTTAAAGGAGGTAGCCCCAATTTCCTCTTTTGCCCATGCCCATGTATTCCGTTGGCGGGTGATGGCTCCGCTGTCAATGAGGCTTTGAATCTTCCTTCTCAATTGGAGGCAATCTTCGGTGTCATGCCCAACGTACTGGTGGTATTGGCAGTGCTTGGAGGGATCCAAGCATTGCTTCACCCTACTTGGTTCATAGTTGAACAAAGGAGACAACTTGCCGGCTTGAACTAGACTTTTGAAGAGTTTGGCTAACGGCATACCTAAGTCGTCGAATTCGCGCTCGTCCTTCCTTTCACGAACTGTCTTTGAGGGTGATTTAGGTACCGGCACCCCTTGTTGATGAGTAGTCATAGGAGGCATCCCGACGAGGACAGTCTGTGGCGGACCGTACATTTGAGGAGCGTACGGGTGTTGACATTGAGCAAGAGGGGGAACTCGACTGAGGTAATCATAAACGCCACGAATGTCAGACAAATGGCGCCTCTCGATATCTCTTAGGGTCTTATGCATCTCCTTCTGAAAGTATGTTGCTTGCTCGTTGAGAATGGCCTTAAAGTGGATTGCTTGTTCATCGAGGATGGCTTCGAAGTGGGATGCTTGCTTACTGAGAGCAGTACCGGTGTAGAGGATTGTCTCGGGATCTTGGGTAGCAGCTTCAGTTGCAACTTCGATGTTCCTTGCAGCCGACATGATGCAGAACTCTATGTCATGAAAGAATTAGATTCGTATTTAATGATAAGGCATCGTTATAAGAATTATTTTTTGGAAAAGAGTAGGTCTCCACATTTTTGAAATGCATTTTGGTAAAAAATTGAAAGTTTGACCGGGCCGAAGTTGCCTACGTTCCCCTTACCATGAGGGAGAGGTCCCACACAATAAGAGGCTTAGGTCGCCGTAGTTCGAATCAAGTTAGACTTTTAAAAAGAGGTGAGAGATGACCATAGGGGTCAAAAAGAGGGAGATGACTCGGTCCTTGGTCAAGCATGGGTGAGGAAGTCCTATAGGAGTTGGTTTTGATTGAGTAGGGTATGGTTTGACCTAAATTTGACCTAAGGTTTGACCTAAGGTTTGAGACAAGAAGTGGTTCAAGCTAGGATGCGACGATAATGGTGGGTTGACCTAGATGGGTAAAGGATAGGTCGACCTAAATGAGAAGGGTTGGATTGACCTATATGGTGAATGAATCAAGATAGCGGGTTGTAGCGGTTTGCCTATGGGATGATCTAAGCGGGATGGACATGGTTTGACCTAGGCGGGTCTAAGGTTGACCTATTCGGGTTGGTGGATTAAGGAAGGTTGGAGATTGACCTAGATGGATCCAAGATAGGTAAGTTGATCTAAGCGGGTCACGGGGTGACCTTGGCGGGTCAAAGGTGAAGGGGTAGTTTTAACCTAAGACGGGCAGGTTGACCTAAATGGGTCAAGGATGGTGTGTGTACCTAAACGGGTTGACCTAGGTTGGTCTGGACGATGGTGGGTCAAGATGACGGTTTGACCTAAGCGGGTTAGGACCAAAGGTAATTGGGTTCACTTATGGAATCAAAGATTGACCTAAGAGGTCGAAAACGGATAAGGTTGACCTAGGAGTCCAAGTTTGACCTAAGAGGTCGAAGGTGATTGGGTTGACCTAGGAGGTCAAAGGTTGACCTAAGAGGTCAACGGGTGATAATGTTGACCGAGGGGTCCAAGGGTAGACCTAAGAGGTCAAAGGTGGATGAGGTTGACCTAAGAGGTCAAAGGCGGATGAGAATGACCTATGGGGTCAAAGGTTGACCTAAGAGGTCAAAGACGATAAAGTTTACCTAGGGGGTTAAATGTGATAAGGTTGTCCTAGGGGTCAAGGGCTGACCTAAGAGGTCGGAGGCGGATAAAGTTGACCTAGGCGGTCAAGGGTTGACCTAAGAGGTCGAGGGGTGACTTAAGAGGTCGAGGGTGATAAGGTTGACCTAGGAGGTCAAGGGTAGACCTAAAAGGTCAAAGGCGGATAAAGTTGACCTAAGGGGTCAAAGGTAGACCTAAGAGATCAAAGGTTGGTACGGTTGACCTAGGGGGTCAAAGGTTGACTTAACGGATAAGATTGACCTAGGGGGTCAAAGGTTGACTTAAACGGATAAGATTGACCTAGGGGGTCAAAGGTTGGCCTAAGAGGTCAAAGGGTGGTAAGGTTGACCTAGGAGGTCAAAGGTTGACCTAGGGGGTCACAGGTTGGCTTAAGAGGTCAAAGGTAGATAAGGTTTGACCTAGGCGATCAAGGGTTAACCTAAGAGGTCAAAGGTGATAAGGTTGACCTAGGAGGTCAAGGGTTGAGAAGGTTGACCTAGGCGGTCAAAGGTTGACCTAGGAGGTCAAAGGTTGACCTAAGGTTGACCTAGGCGGTCAAAGGTTGATAAGGTTGACCTAGGGGGTCAAAGGTTGAGAAGGTTGACCTAGGGGGTCAAAGGTTGAGAAGGTTGACCTATGCGGTCAAAGGTTGAGAAGGTTGACCTAGGCGGTCAAAGGTTGATAAGGTTGACCTAGGGGGTCAAAGGTTGAGAAGGTTGACCTAGGCGATCAAAGGTTGAGAAGGTTGACCTAGGCGGTCGAAGGTGAAGGGTAGACCCAAATGGATCGCAATGATGGCCCAACGGATGAGCGATGGACCTTAGAGGTCGCCTAGATGCAATGCACATTTTATTTTGCGAAAAGTTTTTGCATTTTTTTACATCCTAAATGGGTGGTCCGAGGAGTGTCCTAATCTCTATGTGTGGGTTGACACGGGTTAGGTTAAAGGTTCCCACCGCTCACGGAACGTACACGGTGAGTGGAGTAGA
The DNA here is from genome assembly GCA_026119855.1 of Campanula takesimana. NCBI lineage: Eukaryota > Viridiplantae > Streptophyta > Magnoliopsida > Asterales > Campanulaceae > Campanula > Campanula takesimana. The sequence goes on along the minus strand of JAOWBW010000197.1, from coordinate 438,039 downwards.
CGAGTGACTCGAAAAGAGGGCGGCAGTAGCGCACAAATTCCTGCACATCGAATACTCCGGGTAGTAGGGACCTGTGCAGTGCTGACACGGACTAGTGGTAGTGTGTGGTAAAAAACTAATTCTTTTTTTTTAGGGAGAAAAGAGAGAAGTTTTTAATGTTAGGATGATGCAATGCAATGCATGAGAGAGAGAGAGAGAGAGAGAGAGAGAGAGATAGAGAGAGAGAGAGAGAGAGAATAATGTACAAGGGAGCATAGCAGAGTTTTGTTTGACCCTAATACTAAGACGAAAACAACAAAGGTACAAGGATACAAGGTATATACAAAGTACAAGTATCAAGTATTAACATTGCGGGGTGCACGGGTGCATGTGTAAACATGCCAAGTATGTGAGGTGCATGTATAAACATGGCAAGTGTGTGCATGTGTAAACATGGCAAGTATGTGTAGGGTGCATGTGTAAACATGGCAAGTGTGTGAGGTGCATGTGTAAACATGGCAAGTGTGCGTGAGGTGCACGTGTAAACATGGCAAGTGTGTGCATGTGTAAACATGGCAAGTGTGTGCATGTGTAAACATGGAAAGTGTGTGTAGGGTGCATGTGTAAACATGGCAGGTGTGTGCATGTGTAAACATGGCAGGTGTGTGCATGTGTAAACATGGCAAGTGTGTGTAGGGTGCATGTGTAAACATGGCAGGTGTGTGTAGGGTGCATGTGTATACATGGCAGGTGTGTGTAGGGTGCATGTGTAAACATGGAAAGTGTGTGCATGTGTAAACATGGCAGGTGTGTGCATGTGTAAACATGGCAGGTGTGTGCATGTGTAAACATGGCAAGCATCATGATGTGACGAAAGTTAGACCCACTAAGTTTGAAAAAGTTTCAAAGCAGTCCCCAGCAGAGTCGCCACTGTGAATACGTGTGTTTGAATTTGAGAATATTCATAGTAACATTAAAATTATGAGAGTCGCCACGCTGTTTTAATTATAGCCAAAACATTGAGAAAAAGCATGTTAATGGGTTCGGGGGACAAATTACAACAAGAGAAGAATATTGAACGTTATCACTCCTATTGCCCGAATTGATCGGTCTTTCTATCATGATGCGGTGTATGTAGTGTGGTAGTGTTTGAGACCGGATCCGAAGATTGCCTACGTTCCTCTCAATGTGAGAAGCTCAGGTCAGCGTAGTTCGAGAAGAATTTAGAATAGGCAGAAGAATCGGGATCATGCATAATGAGGGGGGAATTACCTAAAGATTAGGGTTTAGAAGTAGTTCCTAGATCATCCTCGGGTTGATGAACCCTCGATCATCATCGGCTATGAAATAACATGCAAACATGAAGATCGCAACCCTAAATATAGCATAAATAAGGTTTTAATCTATGAACACGATGAACATATGAAGAACATATATGAACATATGAATAAACATGCGAAGCATATGAAGAAACTATGAATAAACATGCAAGAACATGAATATTAAAGATCTACATTAGAAATAATGCAAGAACGTGAAGAAATAAGTTAGAAAACTTACCTATGTTGGCAAGAAATAAACCTTGATCTTCTTGGAGGTTTGAATGCTAATTAGAGAGCAAAATTGTGTTTAAGAACTCTCAAATTCGGATCCCCCTAAACCAATAGCATGAGATTGGTTTATATAGTAAACTGAGGGGAAGATCTGATGGTCCAGATCATCCGGGCGGATGTGGCCGCGTGGCCAATATTGAGGGCGGCGGCGAAAGTGGCCGCGTGGCCATCGTTGCGCGCTGACTTGAAATTCAAGCTAGGGTTTTACTGTTCATACAAGGCAACCCTAAATGTCCATATTTAATGTTTTCTAGAACATTGAGCTATTTTGGGAATCCAGGACAAGTCTTTGCAAGGTTTCTAATTCCCATAAAGTCCTTGTATATTTGGGAAAGCCCTAATAAACTCATTTTCAGATCGGGTACTAACAGTGATTTTGATCCATTGATGGGCATAAAATAAACGGTTAAGATGAACTAGAATAGTTTGTTTTGATGATCCATGTGATGCTTTAGTAACCAATGAATTGTTAACACTTCATATATATTGATATTAATTTATTATTATTGTTATATCTTTTTATTTAAAAGAAATATTGTATTAATATTATTGTTACTTATAATTACAATAATAATTACACTTAAATAATTTGTAATAGTACTTACAGTAATAACAAATAATAATAACAATTATATTATCATCATCATCATCATAATATTATTATTAGTACTAGAAATAACTATAAAGAATAATACTCCCTCTATCCCGGATAGATAGTCTCATATTGATTTATTATAGTCAAGAAAAAAATAATTTTTTTTACCAAACATTGGTGTCAATTTAATGATCACAATGAAATTCTAAAAATTGTTGATGAATCACTTAATAATTTATTAGTTACAAATTTTAGATTTCACTAGAATTATTAGATCGTCACCAATGGTTAGTCAAAGTTCATTTTTGTTAACCATAAAAAGTTAAAATGAGACTATCATTGTAAGATAGAGGGGGGGGGGGGAGTAATACCAAATGAACAATAAATGTTAACCAACACCACCATCCACTTCACCACCATATCACCACCACCATCACCACTCAACACAACTGCCCCTATCATTACCACCACCTCACCGCATCCCACAACCACCATCAACAAGGATAAACGCCACCATTACCACCACCGGTGCCACTTACCACCACTACTTCACCAATAATTTATCGCGACTTTACCACCTCCACCATCACTTCCACCATCGTCACAACACCCATTACTAACCATCGACACCATCAACACAAGTGCTACCAACTTGACGACGCCATGAACACTACTCCATTACCAATTCACCGCAACACCACTACCATTACCACCACAACCTCACCAATATCTCACTACCATTATCAACACAACACCAACTATGACACCACCACCACTACGACCATCAAAGCAAGTCATACTACCACCGCTACCAATATCATTAACACCACTTCATCAAAAATTCACTGCACCACCACAACCCTTTCTATTAACCACCAACACCAACATCGGAAATATAAATCATCAACTATACCATATAATTATGACGTATGGGTTATAATTTAATTATTTAAATATTATAAGGTTAATTATTATTCTTTTAGTAATTATGCAATATACTCCCTTTGTTTATAAATGAGTGTCTTTTTTTTTTTTAACATAACTTAGTCCCTAAATGTTTTTTTTTTTTTTTTGAATTTTTTTCGCCGGTCTCTTTATACATGTAAAACTAAATGTTTGAAAAGGAGATTACAAGATTATATATGAATTTTTGCCACTAAATTGTACAAAGAGTTGAGATTTTCAGATGTCCCTTAAAATGAAATTTGGACACTCATTTGGGACAGAGGTAGTAATATTTAATAATATCTAGTTTAATATAAAATAAAAATAGTATGTTATTAATTAATTGATTCAATTAAGTTCACAAATTATTATTTTTAATTTATGTTAATTTTTTAAATATTAATTAACTATTAAGAATTAACATTTATTTAAATAAAACTATTGAAATTTTGAATTTCAAATTCCCGCTCAAATTCGAATTCCCACTAAAATTTAGGGACGACCAATTCGTTGCTAATTTAATTGTCCGTCCCCATATCAAATTTTAGCAACGACCAAATCGTTGGCATTTAAAAAAAAAATAGCAACGACCAAGTCGTTGCCAAATCGCATGAAATTCGTTGCCATTTTTTCTGAAAATAGCAACGACTAGGTCGTTGCCAAATTTACTTTGTCCGTTGCTATTTGGCAACCAACCATGGTCGTTGCCATATTTCCGTTGAGAAATTATATGATTCTAGTAGTGCACAAACAAGAACACCGTTAGGACCAAGGCCGGGTTTGAATCCGGCTTAGGCCCTCGGGTGTGAGAGTACGTTCTCGGAGGAAAACCTAAAAAGATAGATCAGTGAAGACATAGTGTGTGTGATTTGGGTAGAGCACGTACCTGGCCCATGGGGGCGGATAGAAGTATTTATATGGGTAGAAGAGAGAGGTAGGTTCAAGGTACCAACTGCCCTGGTACCGGATAGACACGCGGCAGGTTCTCATTGGACCGTTCAGGAAAGTCGCTGAGAATATGGCGTGTTGTCAGGGAATCATGGTTCCACCACCAACCGTTATGGTATGTCAGGTACGAACAGTTAACGTCAGTTGTACGTCTGTGACAGCTGGGTACTGCGGGCACCGGACATGAGGTTGAGTGATCAACACGCGACCCTTAGGATAGCGGGAGGCAGAGACATTTCGGTCATGGTTATCGGGGAGCCCAGGTCTCTCGGGCTCATTCCCCTGCGGGCTTATCCGGTTCGATCTTCAGGATTGAGGTCCGGTTAGGACGGGCTCGGTTATGCCGGCTAGACCGGGTTCAATCCGGTCTACAGAGCTCGGTCTCATCAGTGAGTATTATAAAGCTTGATTACATCACATTTGACCTTTTAACGACCCAAATTCAATTTTTCACTAGTGAATTATAAAATGAGGCTTTGACCAATAAGTCCCTCAGCCAAATGAAAACAACCAATAAAGACAGACATTATGGAAACTTGTCAAAAAGTCCTTGGATTTTGTTGGACCGAAATGCCCCTCCACTCCCTAATGCACGTGTGCAGGCGGACAAAAAAAAAAAAAAACTGACGCTAAGCGCTGGTAGAACCTGCGCTTTTTATTTCATCTGTCTCCTCCTCCCTACTTTTTCTCTATCTTCCTTTTTTTTTTTGCCTCAAAATTTTAAAGTGTAATACATTAAAATCTAGAAATCGAAAAAATAATCCGAGACCACCGTTTTAATCGTGTCGTCAAAACGAATTAAATAAGTACACTCAACACATAATTCTAATTTTATAAATAAAAATCTCATTTTTCACTAGTAAAAATTGAGAAAACCATTTTCCATTTCTCAATTAATTTCACAATTTTAGAAATAAGAATTTCATTTTTAACTTGTAAAATGATTTTTTCAACTGATGTCTCTGTTTTGTGATTTCTCAGTTGTGTGATTTAACGGTTGTGTCATTTTTTTTCATTTCTCAATTAATTTCACAATTTTAGAAAAACAACTTTCATTTTTCACTTGTAAAATGATTTTTCAACTGATTTCTCACTTGTGTGATTTCTTAGTTGTATGATTTAACAATTGTGTTATTTTTTTATTTTTAACTTGTAAAATGTTTTTCAATTGATTTCTCAGTTTTGTGATTTCTCAGTTGTGTGATTTAACGGTTGTGTCATTTTTTTTCATTTCTCAATTAATTTCACAATTTTAGAGAATCAACTTTCATTTTTCACTTGTAAAATGATTTTTCAACTGATTTCTCACTTTTGTGATTTCTTAGTTGTATGATTTAACAGTTGTGTTATTTTTCATTTTTCACTTGTAAAATAATTTTTTAACTGCGTTCACAGTTGTATGATTTATCAGTTATGTGATTACACAATTGTGTGATTTAATAGTTTTGTCATTTTTTCATTTTCCACTTGTAAAAACTGATAAATTCATCTCTCAATTTTTCAAAATTATTATAATAACTGAGACGTGTATTTCACAGTTGTCACACATGAATTTGAATATAATAACTGGGACATTCATTTCACGGTTATTCACACTTGAGTTTGAGTTTAATAACTGAGACATTGATTTCACAGTTCTATGATTTCACATTTGCTCATAATTGAGTATAAAAAATAATAAAAATATCTCTCAATTTTTCACAATTTCACCTCTCAGTTTTTCACAAGTGATAACTCAATTTCTCGGTTATTTAATTATAACGATTTGAGTATAAAGATTGATAAAATCATCTCTCAATTTTTCACATTTAAAATTGATAAATTCATCTCACAGTAATTTTTCTTTTCACTTATAATTTTTCACTTACAATTTTTCACAATTATGTTCAAAACAAACAACTCATTATAAAACTCTCAATGAAGGTGAATAAGTATAGAAGGAAAAGGGGCCACAAACTGATTACAAATGACTATGTCATTATTTTTGTTGGAAATCCCAATTCATACAGTGAGTGAGCCAAACAGACCGTACAACCACTATTGCAGCAAGGTGTAAACTTCAGTACATCAGTAAACTACGCAAGGAGATCCCATGGCCAATAAATACACCATTGAGAGCAAAAACTGAAAATCAGGAGCATCCATCTTTTTTTAATTTGTTTGAAACAATAAACGAACTTCCATGACCCCCGCTATCAACGACTCCAGAGTTCTATTTTATGTTGTTCTTTCAGGGCTCCGGCTGACTGCTTGGTCGGTGGTGGACATTTTGCCGGCGGGGAGAGATGGATCTGAGGGAGAAAAAAGATTGGAGAAGTTAGGGAGTATGTAGGCGACGCGTTTGAGGGCTTGTTCGCCGGAGAGATGGGGGACGGAGTGGCCGGAGAAGAGGAAGGGTTAGCAAGGGCAGAGAGAGAGAGAGAGAGAGAGAGAGAGAGAGAGAGAGAGAGAGAGAGAGAGAAATCGATCGAGAAAGAGAGTGCGTCTCCTAGGTTTACGATTTGGGGGAGGAGGGGGTAAAAGACGTGGTATATAGCGAGGGTAGTTATGTCATTTAAAAAGTGCGAGGGGTTTATTGGGAAAATTGATTTCGACCTAGGGACCCTGAGGTATAATATGAAATGTTGAGAAAACCATTTTCCATTTCTCAATTAATTTCACAATTTTAGAAAATAAGAATTTCATTTTAACTTGTAAAATGATTTTTCAACTGATGTCTCTGTTTTGTGATTTCTCAGTTGTGTGATTTAACGGTGTGTCATTTTTTTCATTTCTCAATTAATTTCACAATTTTAGAAAAACAACTTTCATTTTTCACTTGTAAAATGATTTTTTCAACTGATTTCTCACTTGTGTGATTTCTTAGTTGTATGATTTAACAATTGTGTTATTTTTTATTTTTAACTTGTAAAATGTTTTTTCAATTGATTTCTCAGTTTTGTGATTTCTCAGTTGTGTGATTTAACGGTTGTGTCATTTTTTTCATTTCTCAATTAATTTCACAATTTTAGAGAATCAACTTTCATTTTTCACTTGTAAAATGATTTTTCAACTGATTTCTCACTTTTGTGATTTCTTAGTTGTATGATTTAACAGTTGTGTTATTTTTTCATTTTTCACTTGTAAAATAATTTTTTAACTGCGTTCACAGTTGTATGATTTATCAGTTATGTGATTACACAATTGTGTGATTTAATAGTTTTGTCATTTTTTCATTTTCCACTTGTAAAAACTGATAAATTCATCTCTCAATTTTTCAAAATTATTATAATAACTGAGACGTGTATTTCACAGTTGTCACACATGAATTTGAATATAATAACTGGGACATTCATTTCACGGTTATTCACACTTGAGTTTGAGTTTAATAACTGAGACATTGATTTCACAGTTCTATGATTTCACATCTGCTCATAATTGAGTATAAAAAATAATAAAAATATCTCTCAATTTTTCACAATTTCACCTCTCAGTTTTTCACAAGTGATAACTCAATTTCTCGGTTATTTAATTATAACGATTTGAGTATAAAAATTGATAAAATCATCTCTCAATTTTTCACATTTAAAATTGATAAATTCATCTCACAGTAATTTTTCTTTTCACTTATAATTTTTCACTTACAATTTTTCACAATTATGTTCAAAACAAACAACTCATTATAAAACTCTCAATGAAGGTGAATAAGTATAGAAGGAAAAGGGGCCACAAACTGATTACAAATGACTATGTCATTCTTTTTGTTGGAAATACCAATTCATACAGTGAGTGAGCCAAACAGACCGTACAACCACTATTGCAGCAAGGTGTAAACTTCAGTACATCAGTAAACTACGCAAGGAGATCCCATGGCCAATAAATACACCATTGAGAGCAAAAACTGAAAATCAGGAGCATCCATCTTTTTTTAATTTGTTTGAAACAATAAACGAACTTCCATGACCCCCGCTATCAACGACTCCAGAGTTCTATTTTATGTTGTTCTTTCAGGGCTCCGGCTGACTGCTTGGTCGGTGGTGGACATTTTGCCGGCGGGGAGAGATGGATCTGAGGGAGAAAAAAGATTGGAGAAGTTAGGGAGTATGTAGGCGACGCGTTTGAGGGCTTGTTCGCCGGAGAGATGGGGGACGGAGTGGCCGGAGAAGAGGAAGGGTTAGCAAGGGCAGAGAGAGAGAGAGAGAGAGAGAGAGAGAGAGAGAGAAATCGATCGAGAAAGAGAGTGCGTCTCCTAGGTTTACGATTTGGGGGAGGAGGGGTAAAAGACGTGGTATATAGCGAGGGTAGTTATGTCATTTAAAAAGTGCGAGGGGTTTATTGGGAAAATTGATTTCAACCTAGGGACCCTGAGGTATAATATGAAATGTTGAGAAAACCATTTTCCATTTCTCAATTAATTTCACAATTTTAGAAAATAAGAATTTCATTTTTAACTTGTAAAATGATTTTTCAACTGATGTCTCTGTTTTGTGATTTCTCAGTTGTGTGATTTAACGGTTGTGTCATTTTTTTTCATTTCTCAATTAATTTCACAATTTTAGAAAAACAACTTTCATTTTTCACTTGTAAAATGATTTTTTCAACTGATTTCTCACTTGTGTGATTTCTTAGTTGTATGATTTAACAATTGTGTTATTTTTTCATTTTTAACTTGTAAAATGTTTTTTCAATTGATTTCTCAGTTTTGTGATTTATCAGTTGTGTGATTTAACGGTTGTGTCATTTTTTTCATTTCTCAATTAATTTCACAATTTTAGAGAATCAACTTTCATTTTTCACTTGTAAAATGATTTTTCAACTGATTTCTCACTTTTGTGATTTCTTAGTTGTATGATTAACAGTTGTGTTATTTTTTCATTTTTCACTTGTAAAATAATTTTTTAACTGCGTTCACAGTTGTATGATTTATCAGTTATGTGATTACACAATTGTGTGATTTAATAGTTTTGTCATTTTTTCATTTTCCACTTGTAAAAACTGATAAATTCATCTCTCAATTTTCAAAATTATTATAATAACTGAGACGTGTATTTCACAGTTGTCACACATGAATTTGAATATAATAACTGGGACATTCATTTCACGGTTATTCACACTTGAGTTTGAGTTTAATAACTGAGACATTGATTTCACAGTTCTATGATTTCACATCTGCTCATAATTGAGTATAAAAAATAATAAAAATATCTCTCAATTTTTCACAATTTCACCTCTCAGTTTTTCACAAGTGATAACTCAATTTCTCGGTTATTTAATTATAACGATTTGAGTATAAAAATTGATAAAATCATCTCTCAATTTTTCACATTTAAAATTGATAAATTCATCTCACAGTAATTTTTCTTTTCACTTATAATTTTTCACTTACAATTTTTCACAATTATGTTCAAAACAAACAACTCATTATAAAACTCTCAATGAAGGTGAATAAGTATAGAAGGAAAAGGGGCCACAAACTGATTACAAATGACTATGTCATTCTTTTGTTGGAAATCCCAATTCATACAGTGAGTGAGCCAAACAGACCGTACAACCACTATTTCAGCAAGGTGTAAACTTCAGTACATCAGTAAACTACGCAAGGAGATCCCATGGCCAATAAATACACCATTGAGAGCAAAAACTGAAAATCAGGAGCATCCATCTTTTTTTTATTTGTTTGAAACAATAAACGAACTTCCATGACCCCCGCTATCAACGACTCCAGAGTTCTATTTTATGTTGTTCTTTCAGGGCTCCGGCTGACTGCTTGGTCGGTGGTGGACATTTTGCCGGCGGGGAGAGAGGGATCTGAGGGAGAAAAAAGATTGGAGAAGTTAGGGAGTATGTAGGCGACGCGTTTGAGGGCTTGTTCGCCGGAGAGATGGGGGACGGAGTGGCCGGAGAAGAGGAAGGGTTAGCAAGGGCAGAGAGAGAGAGAGAGAGAGAGAGAGAGAGAGAGAGAGAGAGAGAGAAATCGATCGAGAAAGAGAGTGCGTCTCCTAGGTTTACGATTTGGGGGAGGAGGGGTAAAAGACGTGGTATATAGCGAGGGTAGTTATGTCATTTAAAAAGTGCGAGGGGTTTATTGGGAAAATTGATTTCAACCTAGGGACCCTGAGGTATAATATGAAATGTTGAGAAAACCATTTTCCATTTCTCAATTAATTTCACAATTTTAGAAAATAAGAATTTCATTTTTAACTTGTAAAATGATTTTTCAACTGATGTCTCTGTTTTGTGATTTCTCAGTTGTGTGATTTAACGGTTGTGTCATTTTTTTTCATTTCTCAATTAATTTCACAATTTTAGAAAAAACAACTTTTTTTTCACTTGTAAAATGATTTTTTCAACTGATTTCTCACTTGTGTGATTTCTTAGTTGTATGATTTAACAATTGTGTTATTTTTTTCATTTTTAACTTGTAAAATGTTTTTTCAATTGATTTCTCAGTTTTGTGATTTATCAGTTGTGTGATTTAACGGTTGTGTCATTTTTTTCATTTCTCAATTAATTTCACAATTTTAGAGAATCAACTTTCATTTTTCACTTGTAAAATGATTTTTCAACTGATTTCTCACTTTTGTGATTTCTTAGTTGTATGATTTAACAGTTGTGTTATTTTTTCATTTTTCACTTGTAAAATAATTTTTTAACTGCGTTCACAGTTGTATGATTTATCAGTTATGTGATTACACAATTGTGTGATTTAATAGTTTTGTCATTTTTTCATTTTCCACTTGTAAAAACTGATAAATTCATCTCTCAATTTTTCAAAATTATTATAATAACTGAGACGTGTATTTCACAGTTGTCACACATGAATTTGAATATAATAACTGGGACATTCATTTCACGGTTATTCACACTTGAGTTTGAGTTTAATAACTGAGACATTGATTTCACAGTTCTATGATTTCACATCTGCTCATAATTGAGTATAAAAAATAATAAAAATATCTCTCAATTTTTCACAATTTCACCTCTCAGTTTTTCACAAGTGATAACTCAATTTCTCGGTTACTTAATTATAACGATTTGAGTATAAAAATTGATAAAATCATCTCTCAATTTTTCACATTTAAAATTGATAAATTCATCTCACAGTAATTTTTCTTTTCACTTATAATTTTTCACTTACAATTTTTCACAATTATGTTCAAAACAAAACAACTCATTATAAAACTCTCAATGAAGGTGAATAAGTATAGAAGGAAAAGGGGCCACAAACTGATTACAAATGACTATGTCATTCTTTTTGTTGGAAATCCCAATTCATACAGTGAGTGAGCCAAACAGACCGTACAACCACTATTTCAGCAAGGTGTAAACTTCAGTACATCAGTAAACTACGCAAGGAGATCCCATGGCCAATAAATACACCATTGAGAGCAAAAACTGAAAATCAGGAGCATCCATCTTTTTTTTATTTGTTTGAAACAATAAACGAACTTCCATGACCCCCGCTATCAACGACTCCAGAGTTCTATTTTATGTTGTTCTTTCAGGGCTCCGGCTGACTGCTTGGTCGGTGGTGGACATTTTGCCGGCGGGGAGAGAGGGATCTGAGGGAGAAAAAAGATTGGAGAAGTTAGGGAGTATGTAGGCGACGCGTTTGAGGGCTTGTTCGCCGGAGAGATGGGGGACGGAGTGGCCGGAGAAGAGGAAGGGTTAGCAAGGGCAGAGAGAGAGAGAGAGAGAGAGAGAGAGAGAGAGAAATCGATCGAGAAAGAGAGTGCGTCTCCTAGGTTTACGATTTGGGGGAGGAGGGGTAAAAGACGTGGTATATAGCGAGGGTAGTTATGTCATTTAAAAAGTGCGAGGGGTTTATTGGGAAAATTGATTTCAACCTAGGGACCCTGAGGTATAATATGAAATGTTGAGAAAACCATTTTCCATTTCTCAATTAATTTCACAATTTTAGAAAATAAGAATTTCATTTTTAACTTGTAAAATGATTTTTCAACTGATGTCTCTGTTTTGTGATTTCTCAGTTGTGTGATTTAACGGTTGTGTCATTTTTTTTTCATTTCTCAATTAATTTCACAATTTTAGAAAAAAAACTTTCATTTTTCACTTGTAAAATGATTTTTTCAACTGATTTCTCACTTGTGTGATTTCTTAGTTGTAGGATTTAACAATTGTGTTATTTTTTCATTTTTAACTTGTAAAATGTTTTTTTCAATTGATTTCTCAGTTTTGTGATTTCTCAGTTGTGTGATTTAACAGTTGTGTCATTTTTTTCATTTCTCAATTAATTTCACAATTTTAGAGAATCAACTTTCATTTTTCACTTGTAAAATGATTTTTCAACTGATTTCTCACTTTTGTGATTTCTTAGTTGTATGATTTAACAGTTGTGTTATTTTTTCATTTTTCACTTGTAAAATAATTTTTTAACTGCGTTCACAGTTGTATGATTTATCAGTTATGTGATTACACAATTGTGTGATTTAATAGTTTTGTCATTTTTTCATTTTCCACTTGTAAAAACTGATAAATTCATCTCTCAATTTTTCAAAATTATTATAATAACTGAGACGTGTATTTCACAGTTGTCACACATGAATTTGAATATAATAACTGGGACATTCATTTCACGGTTATTCACACTTGAGTTTGAGTTTAATAACTGAGACATTGATTTCACAGTTCTATGATTTCACATTTGCTCATAATTTAGTATAAAAAATAATAAAAATATCTCTCAATTTTTCACAATTTCACCTCTCAGTTTTTCACAAGTGATAACTCAATTTCTCGGTTACTTAATTATAACGATTTGAGTATAAAAATTGATAAAATCATCTCTCAATTTTTCACATTTAAAATTGATAAATTCATCTCACAGTAATTTTTCTTTTCACTTATAATTTTTCACTTACAATTTTTCACAATTATGTTCAAAACAAACAACTCATTATAAAACTCTCAATGAAGGTGAATAAGTATAGAAGGAAAAGGGGCCACAAACTGATTACAAATGACTATGTCATTCTTTTTGTTGGAAATCCCAATTCATATAGTGAGTGAGCCAAACAGACCGTACAACCACTATTGCAGCAAGGTGTAAACTTCAGTACATCAGTAAACTACGCAAGGAGATCCCATGGCCAATAAATACACCATTGAGAGCAAAAACTGAAAATCAGGAGCATCCATCTTTTTTTTATTTGTTTGAAACAATAAACGAACTTCCATGACCCCCGCTATCAACGACTCCAGAGTTCTATTTTATGTTGTTCTTTCAGGGCTCCGGCTGACTGCTTGGTCGGTGGTGGACATTTTGCCGGCGGGGAGAGAGGGATCTGAGGGAGAAAAAAGATTGGAGAAGTTAGGGAGTATGTAGGCGACGCGTTTGAGGGCTTGTTCGCCGGAGAGATGGGGGACGGAGTGGCCGGAGAAGAGGAAGGGTTAGCAAGGGCAGAGAGAGAGAGAGAGAGAGAGAGAGAGAGAGAGAGAGAGAGAGAAATCGATCGAGAAAGAGAGTGCGTCTCCTAGGTTTACGATTTGGGGGAGGAGGGGTAAAAGACGTGGTATATAGCGAGGGTAGTTATGTCATTTAAAAAGTGTGAGGGGTTTATTGGGAAAATTGATTTCAACCTAGGGACCCTGAGGTATAATATGAAATGTTGAGAAAACCATTTTCCATTTCTCAATTAATTTCACAATTTTAGAAAATAAGAATTTCATTTTTAACTTGTAAAATGATTTTTCAACTGATGTCTCTGTTTTGTGATTTCTCAGTTGTGTGATTTAACGGTTGTGTCATTTTTTTTCATTTCTCAATTAATTTCACAATTTTAGAAAAACAACTTTCATTTTTCACTTGTAAAATGATTTTTTCAACTGATTTCTCACTTGTGTGATTTCTTAGTTGTATGATTTAACAATTGTGTTATTTTTTCATTTTTAACTTGTAAAATGTTTTTTCAATTGATTTCTCAGTTTTGTGATTTCTCAGTTGTGTGATTTAACGGTTGTGTCATTTTTTTCATTTCTCAATTAATTTCACAATTTTAGAGAATCAACTTTCATTTTTCACTTGTAAAATGATTTTTCAACTGATTTCTCACTTTTGTGATTTCTTAGTTGTATGATTTAACAGTTGTGTTATTTTTTCATTTTTCACTTGTAAAATAATTTTTTAACTGCGTTCACAGTTGTATGATTTATCAGTTATGTGATTACACAATTGTGTGATTTAATAGTTTTGTCATTTTTTCATTTTCCACTTGTAAAAACTGATAAATTCATCTCTCAATTTTTCAAAATTATTATAATAACTGAGACGTGTATTTCACAGTTGTCACACATGAATTTGAATATAATAACTGGGACATTCATTTCACGGTTATTCACACTTGAGTTTGAGTTTAATAACTGAGACATTGATTTCACAGTTCTATGATTTCACATCTGCTCATAATTGAGTATAAAAATAATAAAAATATCTCTCAATTTTTCACAATTTCACCTCTCAGTTTTTCACAAGTGATAACTCAATTTCTCGGTTATTTAATTATAACGATTTGAGTATAAAAATTGATAAAATCATCTCTCAATTTTTCACATTTAAAATTGATAAATTCATCTCACAGTAATTTTTCTTTTCACTTATAATTTTTCACTTACAATTTTTCACAATTATGTTCAAAACAAACAACTCATTATAAAACTCTCAATGAAGGTGAATAAGTATAGAAGGAAAAGGGGCCACAAACTGATTACAAATGACTATGTCATTCTTTTTGTTGGAAATCCCAATTCATACAGTGAGTGAGCCAAACAGACCGTACAACCACTATTGCAGCAAGGTGTAAACTTCAGTACATCAGTAAACTACGCAAGGAGATCCCATGGCCAATAAATACACCATTGAGAGCAAAAACTGAAAATCAGGAGCATCCATCTTTTTTTATTTGTTTGAAACAATAAACGAACTTCCATGACCCCCGCTATCAACGACTCCAGAGTTCTATTTTATGTTGTTCTTTCAGGGCTCCGGCTGACTGCTTGGTCGGTGGTGGACATTTTTGCCGGCGGGAGAGATGGATCTGAGGGAGAAAAAGATTGGAGAAGTTAGGGAGTATGTAGGCGACGCGTTTGAGGGCTTGTTCACCGGAGAGATGGGGGACAGAGTGGCCGGAGAAGAGGAAGGGTTAGCAAGGGCAGAGAGAGAGAGAGAGAGAGAGAGAGAGAGAGAGAGAGAGAAATCGATCGAGAAAGAGAGTGCGTCTCCTAGGTTTACGATTTGGGGGAGGAGGGGTAAAAGACGTGGTATATAGCGAGGGTAGTTATGTCATTTAAAAAGTGCGAGGGGTTTATTGGGAAAATTGATTTCAACCTAGGGACCCTGAGGTATAATATGAAATGTTGTGTTTTTATTGGCAAATACCACCCTCTATCAGGGACTTATTGGTAAAAATCCCTTATAAAATATACTGGTGACAAGTTTGTTTAAAAGCGATCGTATCCCTAAAGAAGTTATCAAATGATTGAAAATTGACTATCTATTAAGTGCAGTTACAAAAAATATAAATTCAGTTAAAATTTAAAAAAAAATCAATCTCTGGATATGAATATCTATAATAGGAGGCTCACAATCTCAACTACATGGCTAAAGCACTCTATAGCATAAATTCCATACCAAAGTTATTGGTATTCAAAATATATGGAATCTAGAAGACGAGAGATATTTAACGTACTTGAGCGATAAAGATGTACCAAAGCGTGCCACGTGTTACGCTGCGAGCCACCTTACTAAAAAAGGGAAGCCGCACTAAGATAAGTGCAACGTGTTGGCCATGTAGGCTTATTTGGTGATTGCTAATGATAGAAATTAGCATTTGTTAATACTAAAAAGAATGTTTCACTGCCAACTTAATAAAATTAGGTTTAAATGTGTACCAAAATCACAACTAGAAAGTCACGTGGTTGAATTTAAAAGGCAGTAATACAAGTTAACTTTTCCACTGCTTACGGAAAAGTTGGACATCAAAAATTTGAGGCGACCTCAAAAATATGTCGGTGTTTTGCCTAATTCCGTTCACTTTATTACCCAAATGTTGGCGAAAAAATTATTGAAAATCCAAGTGTTATGGGTAAAATTTACATGACGACATCTTCAAGGATTGCGACATCCTGATAATTACAGCACGCTAAGTATTTAATTTATTTATTGTGTTCTTAATAAAATTTTGTGCAGATTAAACACGTGACAATTCAAAGACATATGAGGATTCTTATCAACGACAACTAGACGTGATCATAAAGGGGATAGAGGCCGAGTTTTTAGCTTAGTTAGTTAGATTAGAGATTAGTCTATCTTATTCTTGCATTTAAACCTAGCTAAGAGGCGGCACAAACACACGCTCACATATTCATTATTAGAATCCGCCATAGCTTTCATTGTAACTCAGTACATCAATACAACCGTTTAGGGGTGGTAGGTGCTCAGAAACACCTCCCGAGGTTTTGTGCCGGCGAGATCATTTTCTCAAAGGCTTTCCTCGTATACATCATTGTCCCATTATTATTTATCATCTTCATTCAACAATTATATTCCATTGCCCCCTCTTTTCGAGTCTAAGATCAAACACTTTTTCGCTTATTTTAGTTCTTATTGTTTTTTCACCAAAACAGTTTGGCGCCCACCGAGGGGCCTTTGGTTTTTTAATTGTTTGAATTTCCTTCGAATCACTATGTCTACTCAACCCATGACTACCGGCACCAGCAAGGCTCCTAGAACAACTATTGGCTTGAACTTATCAATTGGGGGCAATAGTCCCAGCAAGACGACAAGCCACTCTGGATCTCTACCACCGCCGCCACCTGTCGGAGCTGGCAAGAAACCTTCAACTCTATCCTCTGATCCTGAACTCAAGAGTATTCTAATCCAGATGAGGAGTCAGCTAGACAAGCAGAAGAGTAGCACTTCATTGATATTTGACACCCTAGTGAATATGCAGAAAGAGCAGAAATCCTTGAGTGAAAGGGTGGATTCCGTATCACCAATTCGCCTTAGAGTTCTTAATTTCAGCACTGGGGGCAGTCATTCTGTCTTCAACGAATGGATCCCAATGGCAAGCATAGCTGATGGTGGAACTCTGTCATCTCCTTTGGTGACGACTTCTCTGATGATGTCGTCGTCCCCGGATCCTAACTTCTTTCAGTTCTCTCCGCTTGGCAACACTTCTGTCCCACCTTTCACTCATAACATTTCAGGGATATCTACTGGGCCAGCATACACCAATAGTACCATAGTGATATCTACAGCGGATGTACCCCTTCGGTAACTTTAATTCAAGTTTTGCATTTGATAATACTGCTCGTACTGCTAATCCTTTTGCAGGTAACTTCATAGCAAGTCAACTTCAGGAATTAAGGGATATGGTCATGAATGTACCTGGTGTGACCCCACCTATCCAGCAGGTCTCTCCAACATGCTACAGTCAGTCTCGATTCGCGCCAGCAATTGTACATGTCGACATCCCGAAAGGATTCAACATCCCATCCATGAAGTTCTATGATGGAAGCACAGATCCTGAAGAGCATGTCGCCCACTATCAAGAGAAGATGGAAATTGTTCGTATACCCCTTCAGTTTAGGGAAGCTTGTTTGTGCAAAGGCTTTGGGTCAACCTTGGTAGGACCAGCCTTGAAATGGATGATTCGTCAACCACCATGATCAATCGGTTCATATGCCCAGCTCATCAACATGTTCAACAACCAGTTCTCTTGCAGTCGACAATTTGAGAAGCTGACCAGTGACCTTTACCAGATCGTTCAATAACCAACCGAAGCGTTGATGGACTGCATCAACAGGTTCAACAAGGAAGTCTTGGAGATCCCTAATCTTGACATGGCGACAGCAACGGAAGCTTTCAGGATGGGTTTGAAGAAGGACTCTCTATTTTATGAAGATCTGGTGATGAATCCATGCAAGAGAATGGAGGATGTACGCAACAGAGCTACAAGGTTCATCCGGCTAGAAAAGTACAAAGCTTAGCAATCAAAGGATTCTAGAAAGGCGTCGACATATGACAACCCGGACAGAAGGACAGGGACATCTCACTAGAGGCAGAACAACAGATCCAGACCTTACCATAGAAATGACTCTAACAAGATTCATTCTGTGGAAGATAGTGACCAAGATGAAACTGAATGTCCTAAAATTATGGATTACTGTTTTTCTGTTGATGTCTCAGGTATCCTGTGCGCCATGAGCAACCTTGGAGACAAAGCAAGATGGCCAAGGAAGAATGACAACCCAGCTACCTGGAAGGAAAAATCCAAGTGGTGTGCTTACCATAAAGATTTTGGACACCTTATAGAAGACTGCATCGCCTTGAGGAAGGTGCTGAGCTACTTATTATCGAAAGGATACCTCAAAGAAATCCTTAGCCACCGAAAGAACAAGGCGGAAAACAAAGAGATTGTTCCAGAGAGACCACTTTCTCCTCCACCTGTAACCAAGGTAATCCAATTTATTAGTGGTGGTTCTGATATTTGTGGTACTTCTTATTCTGCAGCTAAAAGGCATGCACACGAGTCCAAAGATGAAAACCCCAGAAGAGAAGACAAGACTTCCCAGCTGACTTCTCAACATGTCATCTCCTTCGAAGAAGACGATAGGGACAACGTGTTGGATCCACATCATGATGCACTGGTCATTTCCCTTCAGATATCAAACTGCAAAGTCAGAAGGATCTTAGTAGATGGGGGCAACTCTGTGAATCTCATTACCCTTACAGCCTTGAAAGAGATGAATATTCCAATGACAAAGGTGGTCAAGAATACTTCGGTACTAGTGGGTTTCAGTGGAGAAACAAAGGACACGGCAGGAGAGATCAGACTCCTAGTGTATGTGGAAGGCGTCAACTCCATGGAAAGATTTTGTGTGATAGACTGTGCAACCAGCTACAATGTGATCTTGGGTAGGCCCTGGATTCATTCTATGAAGGCAGTGCCGTCCACGTACCATCAGTGTGTAAAGATGCTGACACCTTGGGGAGTTGTCAAGATTTTTAGTGACCAGCAGACGGCAAAGGATTGCTATATGACATCTATGAAGGCGACGTCATCCTCTCGGCAAGCATAGCAATTAAAGAAAAAGGCACGTCAAGTCTTGGAAGAAAGGGAGAATGATGTGAAAGAAATACTCTTGGATCCCTCTAATCCAGACTTGAAAGTGCTAATTGGCCAAGATGTACCAGCAGAGTTTGAAGAAGAATTAATCAATCTCTTGAAAAAAGGGTCAAGAGCTTCACCTGGAAACATGAGGACATAACGGGGATTTGTAAAGACGTCATAACTCACAAGCTTAACATAGATCATTCCTTCTTCTACACATTGACACCTTGGTAGAAGTTTACAGGCTGCTGAAAGCAACGATGATCAGAGAAGCAGAATATCCAAAGTGGTTGACTAATGTTGTTGTGGTGGAGAAAAGAAACGGTAAATGGAGAGTTTGTGTTGACTTCACGGACCTGAACAAAGCATGCCATAAAGATCCTTTTCCTCTTCCACACATTGACACCTTGGTAGACAGTACATCGGGGCATGAGATCTTGACTTTTATGGACATATTTTTAGGATTCCAGCAAATCCAAATGGAGCCATCTGACCAAGAAGACACCGCCTTTATTACACCTACAGGTATTTATTGTTATATTGCTATGCCTTTTGGACTAAGAAATGCAGGTGCAACATATCAGAAGCTCGTTAACATGATGTTTAAAGACCAGATTTGGAACACCATGGAGGTCTACATCGATGATATTGTAGTCAAGTCAAAGAAAGCAGAAAACCATGTTCGAGATCTTACTCAAGCATTTGACATCCTAGATGCATTCAACATGAAGCTGAATCCAACAAAGTGTAACTTCGGCATGAGGTCTGGAAAATTCCTAGGTTATATGGTGACACAAAGAGGAATTGAAGCAAGTCCAGAGCAGATAAAAGCAGTCATTAACCTGACGTCGCTTCAGACTGTTAAAGATGTTCAAATATTAACAAGAAAGGTAGTAGCCCTCAACAGGTTTATTTCAAAATCCTCAGAAAGATGCAAGCCATTCTACGATATCTTGAAGAAGAATAGCAGATTCGAATGGACAAAAATACATGAGAAAGCATTCCAAGATTTGAAGCAGTACCTGTCAACATCTCCGTTGTTGGCCAGACCACAAGAAGGCAAACCATTATATGTATATCTGGCCGTCTCAGAAGCAGCTGTTAGTGCAGTCCTTGTACGTGAGCAAGATGGTAACCAACATCCTATATACTATGTAAGTAAAACTCTTTTAGATGCGGAAACTAGGTACTCCCATCTAGAAAGGTTAATTCTAGCTTTGATTACTGCGTTAATTAAATTAAGGCATTATTTTGAAACTCATGTTATCTATATTCGTACTAATTATCCAATTAAGAATGTTATGAGAAAGCCAGAGATGTTTGGAAGGGTGGAAAAGTGATCCGTCCAGCTGAGCGCATATGATATCAGATACGAGCCAAGAACTGCAATAAAATCACATGCACTTGCAGACTTTGTGGCAGACTTCAGTCCAAGTATGCAGCCCGAAGTAGAAATTGAGGTCCAACAGCTTCAAGGTAATGACATCCTCAAGTGGACCTTATTCACAGATGGTGCATCCAACATGAGAGGAACAGGACTGGGTATTTTCACCACAAGGGGACATCATACCCCAGGCCATAAGCTGTGATTTTAAAGCTACCAACAATGAAGCAGAGTATGAAGATTTGATTGCAGGACTAACTGTTGCTCTAGACCTCAACGTCAAGGTGATTCAGGTATACTGTGATTCATTATTATTGGTTAATCATTTCAATGGTTCCTAGGCAACTAAGTATTCCAAGATGACGTCATACCTGGGGATCGTGAAAATCCCAGCAAGCAAATTCCAAATATTTTCCTTAGAACAGGTACCTAGAGAAGAAAATTCTCAAGCATACGCCCTTGCTAACCTGGGATCAGCCTTCAAAAGTGCCTCTCAAACCAATATCCCAATCATTCATGTCAACATTCCTGCTCTGGAAAAGTTAGCGCTTTTCAGCATAGATGACGATATCCAAGAAGATCAAGACAGTCAAACAGAAACTTCATGGACCACTTCAATCATCAAGTACCTCCAAGATGGCACCATCCCAACTAATGAGAAGAGTGCTAGAGCATTCAGGGTAAGAAATTCAAGATATATGTTAATATATAATGTGTTGTTTAAGAAATATTTTGCAGGTCCATATTTAGGATGTCTGGAATCCGGCAAAGCTAAAGAAGTTCTTAAGGAGCTCCATGAAGGAATTTGCGGCAACCATTCTGGGGGCAGAAGCTTATACACCAAAGCTCTAAGGATGGGTTATTTTTGGCCTACAATACATCAAGATGCCACTGAATATGCCAAGAAGTGTGATTGATTCATGTCAGAAGCACGGTGACATCCTGCACCAACCAGCAGAACTACTTCATCCCATTCTCTCCCGTTGGCCATTTATGACATGGGGAACAGACATTGTGGGTAAATTTCCTAAAGTACCAAGAGGGAAGGTATTCATGCTTGTAATGACGGATTATTTTTACAAGTGGGTAGAAGCTGAAGCATACGTCCAAGTCCGTGACAAAGAAGTCATTTCCTTCATCTAAAGGAACATCTTCAGCAGGTTTGGCATTCCTTCAGAGATAATCTGTGATAATGGTTCTCAGTTCATCAGCAAGAAGACAAACTTCGTGACTAGCTGGGGAGTCAAGATGGTTACATCTTCGCCTGTACATCCTCAAGCCAATGGACAAGCAAAATCAAGCAACAAAATTATAATCAACAACTTGAAGAAGAGGTTAGATCAGAAGAAGGGACGCTGGGCTGAGGAACTTCCATTCGTTTTATGGGCAGACAGGACCACACCAAAGAATGCAACTGGACAGACACCATACTCCCTGGTATTTAGAGCAGAAGCCGTCATCCCTGCAGAAGTCGTCGTCCCAACAACAAGATATGGGTTGCTGACATCTAAGTAGAACAACGTCAACCTATCTCATGATTTGGACACTATTGAAGTGTTGGGTTTCGTAGATACATGCGCAGCGGAATTTAGCAATTAAATTTTTAAGAAACCCAAAGCCATAGATCCGTTCATATGATTAAATCAAATACAACAAGATGAATAGAGGAATAACTAACCCTTGATGGCTATGAACTTTTTCTTTTGGTCTTGGTGGAAATCTTGAAGCTTTATTACGAACTTTGTAAGATGATAAAATTCACCCTCAAGCGGTGTCCACACTTCGAACGAATATCAAAGGAGCTTCTTTGATCTTGGTTGCTAGACCAATATTATGAAACACACTTTCACAATATAATAAAGAACTATATGGAATTTATTTGTGAATTATTTTGTTCCTCAATCAATGATATCTTAGAACAAAATAAAATCTCTCTCTCAAACTCTTTGAGACTCACAAAAGCACTAGTCAATATGGTCTGGCCGAAGTGGGGTTTTTATACACAATTAAGACCTATTCCAAATAGGAATCTTGTGCCAAAAACCTTTCCTAATCAAATTAGGAAATTTCCAATCGGCATACCGGGTGCCCGCCTGGTCCTACCCAGGCGCCCGCTTGTTTGGACAGAAATTCCAATTCCTTTCCGGCTTGTTCAGGCGCCCGCCTGGTGCAACCCAAGCGCCCGCTTGGTTGACCAGGAGGCCCAGAACTTTCCAGAAATTCCTTGGAAGTCCTCCGACCATAAATTCCAATACAGTCCTTTTATTTAAGATTCGTTCTATTGTGTGTGACCCTCTAGGATTATACTAAGTTGGCAATGGGCTCAAACATGATCCCATAAGATATGATTAGGTTCTAGCAAACCGTCATACCTACCCAAATAGCATAACTAGATATAAGCTCGCATTCCTTTAGAATATGTCACAATCCTTTTGTCCACGATGTCATTGAACACAAGTCATGGTCAAACAGTCAACTTGTTTTGTTCAATACTTTCTCGATTCCAAATATGTTGATAATTCAGATGCTATTGATCTAATCAATCCATTTGAGTTCGGCCGAACATTTCATCAACATCATTCCTTCGAGGGGCCCAAGCTTGACATCTCTCCGTGGAGGGACAAATCCATTTAGCTTATTATTCTTCCCAACGGGAATCCGATTATGCCAATCATACCCTTTATAACTACCGGGTTAAGGTAGCGTTTGAATATGTCAAACACAATGTTCATCAAGTGGAAGACTATAATAACTTCATGTCTAAGGATTCAAATGACATAACTAATATGAGATATATGTATGACATAGACCATGACATAAATCTCATACAGCGGGTCATGTCCAGTACCTTGTTCCAAACAAGTACCCATAAAGCTAACATGATCATCCCATGATCATTTAGCCTTTATACTAGTGCTTAACAAGTACTAGGGACGGAGATTATTATAAGTAAACATGAACAACAATAATAATCAAAACATCTCTTTATTGATATGAAATAAATGATAACAATTACAACGTTTATTAAACGTGCCTAGGGCACCACTACCAACAATCTCCCACTTGCCCTAGGCCCAATCTCCCATGTATCTAATACCCATGGACCTAACATGACCATCATGTTTAGCTTGTGGAAGTCCCTTGTTAGCGGGTCCGCAACATTGTCATCAGTAGGTACTCTGCATATATTTACGTCTCCCCTATCAACGATCTCTCGAATGATATGAAAACGCCTAAGTATGTGTTTGGATTTCTGATGTGCTCTTGGTTCCTTTGCTTGAGCAATAGCACCATTATTGTCGCAATAAAGGTCTATTGGATTAGCAATACTAGGAACCACTTCAAGTTCAGTTATGAACTTCTTAATCCAAACAGCTTCCTTTGCAGCATCCGATGCAGCAATATACTCAGCTTCTGTTGTAGAATCAGCGGTTGTAATTTGCTTGGAACTCTTCCAGCTTACAGCCCCACCATTTAACATAAACACAAAACTCGATTGCGATCGGCTATCATCTTTGTCGGTTTGGAAGCTTGCATCCGTGTAAGCATTTACAACGAGATCATCTTCCATTCCTCCATAGACCAAAAACGAGTCTTTAGTTCTTCTCAAGTGCTTAAGAATCGCTTTTACAGCTATCCAGTGATTTTCGCCAGGGTCGGATTGGTATCTACTTGTCATGCTCAAAGCATAAGACACATCCGGCCTAGTACAAATCATGGCATACATGATGGACCCAATTGTCGAAGCATATGGAACATCATTCATTTTCTCACGCTCATCTTTTGTCTTAGGACATTGAGTCTTGCTTAGAGAAACTCCATGTAGCACGGGCAAGGTGCCTCTCTTAGAATTTTTCATACGGAATCTTCTAATGACCTTGTCAATGTATGTACTTTAGCTTAAACCAAGTAGCCTCCTTGATCTATCTCTATAGATCTTAATGCCAAGAATATATGCGGCTTCACCCATATCTTTCATTGCGAAGCACTTTCCTAACCAAGTCTTCACAGACTGAAGTGTGGGAATGTCGTTTCCAATGAGCAATATGTCATCCACATATAAAATAAGGAATAGCACTATGCTCCCACTAATCTTCTTGTATACACAAGGCTCATCTTCGTTCTTGATGAAACCAAACTCTTTGACCGATTCATCAAAACGGAGATTCCAAATCCTTGAAGCTTGCTTCAATCCATAGATGGATCTTTGCAATTTGCATACCTTAGAATCTTGTTCAAAACCTTCTGGTTGTGTCATATACACATCCTCTTGGAGTTTTCCATTCAGGAAAGCGGTTTTGACGTCCATCTGCCATATTTCATAGTCATGATATGCGGCAATGGCAAGCAAAATTCTTATAGACTTGATCATTGCTACGGGTGAAAAGGTCTCATCATAGTCAATACCATGAACTTGCCTATAACCCTTCGCTACAAGCCTAGATTTGTAAGTATGCACCTTCCCATCCATGTCAGTCTTCTTCTTGAAGACCCATTTGCATCCTATAGTTTTTACACCTTCGGGCGCATCAATCAAATTCCAAACTTGATTGTCTTGCATGGATTGCAATTCGGATTCCATGGCTCCAAGCCACTTGTCCGAATCAGGAGAAGACATCGCCTCTTGGTAGGTTGACGGTTCATCATTCTCAATGATTTCTACCTCATTAATATCCGTTACGAGAAATCCATATCTCTCGGGCTCGGATCGTAACCTACTAGATCTGCGAGATGCTTGTGTATTTTGAACAGGTTCCACAACTCCTTGTGGTTCTTGTTCTTGTTCCACCATTGGTTCAATGTTATTTTCTGGGTCTCGAATTTCTTCAAGATTTATTTTACTCCCACTGATTTCTTTGGAGAGAAACTCTTTCTCTAGAAAGACACCAGTTCGGGCAACAAACACTTTGTTGTCCTCTCGGTTGTAAAAGTAATATCCTTTAGTTTCCTTAGGATATCCCACGAAAATACATTTATCAGATTTGTGTGCAAGTTTGTCTGAGATAAGTCTTTTGACAAAAACTTCACAACCCCAAATCTTCATGAAAGATAGACAAGGCTTCTTTCCGCTCCACATCTCATATGGAGTCTTTTGAACCGATTTAGTTGGAACACGATTTAGTGTGAAAGCAGCGGCTTCTAGAGCGTAACCCCAAAAGGATATTGGAAGATCAACTTGACTCATCATTGATCGAACCATGTCTAACAAAGTCCGATTCCTCCTCTCGGACACACCATTCCATTGTGGTGTTCCGGGTGGAGTCAATTGTGAAACTATTCCACAATTCTTTAGATGATCATCAAATTCTTGACTCAAGTATTCTCCACCTCGATCTGATCGAAGTGCCTTTATACTTTTGCCAAGTTGTTTTTCTACTTCATTTTGAAATATTCTAAATATCTCGAATGCTTCACTTTTATGTTTCATTAGGTAAACATACCCAAATCTACTATAATCATCAGTGAAGGTTATGAAGTATTGAAATCCTCCCCTAGCATTGCTACTTAATGGTCCGCATACATCGGAATGTATCAACCCCAATAAGTCACTTGCCCTTTCACCCAACTTGGTAAAAGGTGTCTTAGTCATTTTTCCAAGAAGACACGACTCACAAGTATCATATGAATCTAAGTCACATGAACCCAAAAGTCCGTCCCCATGGAGTTTTGAGATACGCTTCTCATTAATATGACCAAGACGGCAATGCCACAAATAAGTATGATTTACATCATTAGGTTTAGATTTCTTATTTACATGATAGACATTATTTTCATTCTTGACATCCAAGATATAAAGGCCATTAAATGAATTAGCAATACCATAAAGCACATCATTTAAATAAATAGAAAATTTCTTATTCTCAATAAGAAACTTAAAACCTTCATTATCCAAACAAGAAATTGAAATAATATTTCTGCTTAAATCCGGAACATAATAACAATTGTTCAAAACAAGAATTAATCCGGAAGGTAAAGTGACTTCATAAGTCCCTACGGCTAATGCAGCAACTCTTGCTCCATTCCCCACACGTAGATCTACTTCACTTTCTTTAAGCAGTCTCCTATTCTTTAATCCCTGCACATTTAGACAAATGTGAGAACCACATCCGGTATCCAATACCCAAGAATCAGTGGTAGAAAGGAGAATATCTATCATATAGATACCTGAAGTCGACGTAGCCTTGCTGCTCTTCTTCTTCTTTTGCTCTTCCAAGAAAGCCTTGCAATTACGTTTCCAATGACCAATTTCTTGACAATGGAAACAGATTGTATCCTTTTGTGAATCAGGTTTTGCCTCAGAAGCCTTGGCAACCTTTGCCTTGCTTATTTTGGGTTTGACAACTTTTGCCTTACCCTTGCCTTTGGCACCAGGCTTCTTCCCATCGTGAACCAAGAGCACGGGAGAACCTTTCTCCACAATTTTCATCTCTGCAGTTTTGAGCATCCCATGCAACTCAGAGAGATTCTTATCCATTCCATGCATGTTATAATTCATTACAAACTGATTATAACTTTTAGGCAATGAATTAAGAATGAGATCCGTGGCTAGCTCCAATGGGATTGGATAGCCAAGTTTCTCAAGGTGCTCTACATAACCTTTCATTTTAAGAAAGTGAGGACTCACTTGTTGCCTTTCATTCATTTTACTAGTAGTGAATGCAACAATGGTCTTGTACCTCTCTTGCCTAGCTTGCTCTTGAAACATGGTTCTCAACTCCACGCCTATCTCATAGGCTTCCAAATGTTCCAAACTTTGTTGGAGTTTTGAACACATAGCAGCAAGCATGAGACAACTTACATCTCTAGAATCATTACGATGTTTCTTGTAATTGTCTCTTTCTGCCCTAGGGGCAGTAGGCGGTGGTTCAGCAGGGAGAGGCCCATCGAGAATGTACAACTTATCTTCTTGCCTAAGAACGATTCTTATGCTACGGATCCAATCCATAAAGTTGGTACCATTCTCTTCGAGCTTATCCTTCTCAAGGATCGATCGCAACGACATTGATTGAGTGTTATTAGTCATTATCTACAAATATGCAAAAAATTTCCAAAATTTAATAAGTACCGGTTTTCATTAAAGAGATAAATAATGTATTTTAAAACAAAATACTCCCACCAAATTATACAACCTTCTTTATACATCCAATGTATAGTATAATTTAAATGGGTTGAGATCCCGCTTTAATCTAATTTTGAGTACACTTTGGCGCACCGCTCAAAATTAAATCAATTAGGTAGACAACTCTTGTCAATCATATCTCATATGACTCTCAGTTCTTTTCATGAGATTCTTTAAGAAATCCAATTTCAAAAAGCATGTTAAATCTCATCTTTGCCTTAAGCCCAAAACTGTTTTGACGCTTAATTAAGTCCAACCATTTTAAACGCATAGGAAACTCTTATTCAATCATCTTGCTCAAACATGAATAAAGTCAATGCACCTCGCTTTGGCGAGCCCACATAAAATTACTCATGTATAAACAAGTGTTTTAATCATGGCATGGCAAAATGACTTAAAACTTTCTTTGAAGGTTCATCACATATAGCAAATAACACATTTATGAGCACATAATATAAACATGTTACACATCAAGTTTAGCCACTAAATTAATCCCCATTAATTTAAGCATGGTATTTATGTGTCATTAGTTTCTCTATAATTATGAGGATGAGACTATTTCAACTTCGGTTATTATTTCCAAATCAAGACAACAAGAAGTGCGGTCGAACTAAGCATTAGGCAACCACAATCCCGCACTAATTCAAGAAACCAAGAAAGTAGTCCATGTGGCCGAAACTAAGCAATAGATGGTCTCGATGAACGTAGGCCAATTGCATTCACAATTCCACATGGATCTCCAATCATTGAATCAAGAACTTTGTTTCTCAATTTTAGCAATTATGAACTCTTCATAATTCTAACTTCGTTTTATCTTTGAAACTTTGATTGCGATCAAGTTTGGGAAACACAATCTCGATGAACGCAGATTAGCCATCCAAACCTTGAAACAATCTTAGAATCACAAGACTAAAACAAATAGGAAAATCAAACCCCAAAATCCACACACAAACCAACTACCCAAAACCCATTCCAGATCAGCAAGTCTGGACTGGTTATGTTACTGGTTTTGTTGAATTTTCGAAAAATTCCAGATTCTGTTTTTCAACCAAAATCAGACCTTCTGATCCCCTTGTGCGGCCGCCCAAAACCCTTGTGCGGTCGCCCGAAACTGTGCGGCCGCCCAAGGCGTTTTGTGCGGTCGCCCAGTTCCATCAGAATGTGCAGAATTTTCAAAGTTCGAAAATTTTGTCTCAAAATCGTTTTTCCCCGATTATTAAAACTTTGATCCAATCAAAAATTAATAATCAACAATTCTGAATCCACCATAATTTATTTATTGCGATTGAATCGTGCGATTAAAGTTGCAAAACGATAAACCACATAAAATCACAAAACACATAAACAACATATATTCCAATATTCAAATCATGCAAGGCACATAAACAATTTATATACACATAACATGATCCAAGTATTGAATTAATCAACATGAACGGGGCTCTGATACCACTGTTGGGTTTCGTAGATACATGCGCAGCGGAATTTAGCAATTAAATTTTTAAGAAACCCAAAGCCATAGATCCGTTCATATGATTAAATCAAATACAACAAGATGAATAGAGGAATAACTAACCCTTGATGGCTATGAACTTTTTCTTTTGGTCTTGGTGGAAATCTTGAAGCTTTATTACGAACTTTGTAAGATGATAAAATTCACCCTCTAGCGGTGTCCACACTTCGAACGAATATCAAAGGAGCTTCTTTGATCTTGGTTGCTAGACCAATATTATGAAACACACTTTCACAATATAATAAAGAACTATATGGAATTTATTTGTGAATTATTTTGTTCCTCAATCAATGATATCTTAGAACAAAATAAAATCTCTCTCTCAAACTCTTTGAGACTCACAAAAGCACTAGTCAATATGGTCTGGCCGAATTGGGGTTTTTATACACAATTAAGACCTATTCCAAATAGGGATCTTGTGCCAAAAACCTTTCCTAATCAAATTAGGAAATTTCCAATCGGCATACCGGGCGCCCGCCTGGTCCTACTCAGGCGCCCGCTTGTTTGGACAGAAAGTCCAATTCCTTTCCGGCTTGTTCAGGCGCCCGCCTGGTGCAACCCAAGCGCCCGCTTGGTTGACCAGGAGGCCCAGAACTTTCCAGAAATTCCTTGGAAGTCCTCCGACCTTAAATTCCAATACAGTCCTTTTATTTAAGATTTATTCTATTGTGTGTGACCCTCTAGGATTATACTAAGTTGGCAATGGGCTCAAACATGATCCCATAAGATATGATTAGGTTCTAGCAAACCGTCATACCTACCCAAATAGCATAACTAGATATAAGTTCGCATTACTTTAGAATATGTCACAATCCTTTTGTCCACGATGTCATTGAACACAAGTCATGGTCAAACAGTCAACTTGTTTTGTTCAATACTTTCTCGATCCCGAATATGTTGATAATTCAGATGCTATTGATCTAATCAATCCATTTGAGTTCGGCCGAACATTTCATCAACATCATTCCTTCGAGGGGCCCAAGCTTGACATCTCTCCGTGGAGGGACAAATCCATTTAGCTTATTATTCTTCCCAACGGGAATCCGATTATGCCAATCATACCCTTTATAACTACCGGGTTAAGGTAGCGTTTGAATATGTCAAACACAATGTTCATCAAGTGGTAGACTATAATAACTTCATGTCTAAGGATTCAAATGACATAACTAATATGAGATATATGTATGACATAGACCATGACATAAATCTCATACAGCGGGTCATGTCCAGTACCTTGTTCCAAACAAGTACCCATAAATCTAACATGATCATCCCATGATCATTTAGCCTTTATACTAGTGCTTAACAAGTACTAGGGACGGAGATTATTATAAGTAAACATGAACAACAATAATAATCAAAACATCTATTTATTGATATGAAATAAATAATAACAATTACAACGTTTATTAAACGTGCCTAGGGCACCACTACCAACATGAAGAACTAAGGGACCTAGCAAGGATCAGGATGGCAGCCTATCAACAGAATATTGCACGGTCGTACAACAAGAATGTTAGGATAAGGAGGTTTCAAGTTGGTGACTTGGTATTACGCAAAGTTTTCCAGAACACAAGAGAACTCAATGCTGGGAAATTAGCTCTAAAATGGGAAGGTCCATACTTAGTAGATGCAGAAGCAGGGAAAGGTTCCTATTGGCTTTCTACTCCAGATGGCGTCAGGATCCCAAGAAGTTGGAACGTTATTCATCTCAAAGCCTACTTTATGTAAGTTGTAGCACGCCCATTTAATTCAAGAAAACTGGTATGAAATTATTTTGCTTATTTACCTTATGTTATTTCAAATTTAATTATATTTTTCGAACCATTACTAACTTAAGCATCGGAGGGGTGTTAGCTAAGCTAACACCCATCTCTAACAAGTTATTGTCTTACAAGGAAACAAAAGGAATCTCTTTAGGTCAAGACAATCAACATGCCAAGTCAAGATAATAAGATACTCAAGATGTTGACATCTTACTGTAAGACGACATCTGATGGATAAAAGTTCAGGTATAACTTAACCCTTACTTTGTGAATAATTTTCATTCTTTGAAATAAATTACACTTCCTTCTTAAGTCTTGCATAAGTTTTAAGTATAAATGATATCATTTCAAGAATAATCAACTACTAACATGATGCAGTTTTGCAAGATATTAACATTTTGTACTAAGGATTGAAAATCCAATAAAGACAACGATGCTTTTGAGACTGGCCATCTCATCTTAAGTTTAATCTGCCTAAATCCCTTCAAATGTTTAAAGAAATTTCTTTCTTTCGTCTCTATTAAGGTTTATACACCTTCGCCTAGAGCGCACGACATTATAGTTGATTAAGGTGTGGAATGGGCACGTATGTTTATATGTACGCACCCCCATTCTCACTTTGTCAAATACTAATCCAAAGCTTTGATCAATCGGTCATAACATTTACATGTTATCTAAGCACAAAGGCTTATTGGCATGCCATGTCAAACAAATGTTGTGCAAAGGACTGAAACATCCTACACAAGAAGGCAACAGAGCATGAATACCTGAAACCCATTCCATTCATTAAAAAGCCTACCAGTTACTTAGCCTAAATTTGTCCAAAAAACCAGAGATGAACCTTAAAAAGTGTGGAACCAACCCCAAACTTTCAAAAAAGACAATTGTTTTCGGCCCTTATGGACCTTTACAGCAACCAAATCCAAGCAAAAAACTTAAATTGTTTTACAACTTTCCTGGGACGCAGCCCGATAAAACCCTGTTAAAACAAAACTTACAAACTTCTTCAATTGGCTTCCGCCGCTGGTGGTGCTCCATCTTTCTTCCTGTTATCATCCTTGGTAGCCGATGACACCTCTCCTACTTCTACCGCCTCTCCTGTCAACCCCTTCAAAATGGTGCTTTATTGCTCGATGTCCCACTCAGTATGCTTGCCACTCAGGAAATCTTCCATCATTTGGATCTTGATCTCCACCATGCTAACAGTGGCATATTTCATCAATGCTCTCTTTAGATCTTCAATCTCCTGAATGTGGACATCTTGAATGGAAGACATCCCCTTAATTAGGTTGGACACCTCATCATTCAGAGCTTCAAC
Organism: Campanula takesimana; assembly: GCA_026119855.1. Taxonomy (NCBI): domain Eukaryota; kingdom Viridiplantae; phylum Streptophyta; class Magnoliopsida; order Asterales; family Campanulaceae; genus Campanula; species Campanula takesimana. The sequence continues at coordinate 405,748 of JAOWBW010000197.1, read as the reverse complement.
CTTATTTTCTAACATTTTACTCTTCTTTTGCGTCTCTTCTTTCTCCAGGGTCACACGCTTCTTGAATTGCAAGGATTCCATTAGCAACCTATCGTTCATCTCATCCAGAATGAAAAATCGCTCCAAAAGCCTACAAGAACAAACTGGTTAGTAATTTTAAAAAATATATCTAATATTTCAAATCAACAGGAAAGCAAGGAAACTTACATCAGATGCAATTGCGAAGAACTTTTTTCTGATATCCTCTAATTCCATGTCCTCAAAGGCTCCGACCACCACAATCTCCTTCTCTTCACTTTTTTTTTTTTTTTTTTTTTAATATATACCCAACAGACGCTGTGACTTCAATCTTTGGCTTGACCGGCGGTTTGTTGACAGAGCTCATCCTAACACAAGCCTCCAAATCTTTAAGGGAAAATCCTTGGGTAGACTTAGAAACTGCTCAAGAAAGAGAAAAATTCATTATTTTAGAAATAAGAAGGAAGGAAGCAAAGTCTCAAGCAACAAGTCTTACCCGTCGACATCTCGTGAGAAGATAATTCCTGGTTGAAAAGGCGAAAAGCTCCAATTTCTGGCACTTTGAAAGTCCTATCCTCAACAGGAAGCCCTCTCATAGCGTCCAATTTCTTCTTAGAAAACTCTGTTGGTGGAAAAAGACCCCCCCCCACTTGATATCTGCAAACACAAAAAAGGGAAAATTACAAGTTCAGTTAAGAAGCAAATAAAGATTCAAGAAAAAGATATGTATCTCCCCTATTCCATCTCTACAGAACACTGTCATCACAGCCTAAGGATTTTCTATCAACAAAAAAATAGCAACCCTTCCAACCTCTGTCATTCACAGAGACTCTCAAAAATGCTGAATCAACCCCGGTCTTCGTTTTCAGCAAATAACATTCGGAGCCGAAAGACTGCAAATCATATATTAAGGCCAGTTCATTCAAACCTATTCTTAAATTGTGCTCCTTATTCACTCTCAAAATGAAAGAAGAGACTCGCCACACCATGGGCATTAACTAGACATATGCTAATTGGGTCTTCTGAAAGAAATCAGTTACCAGCGCAGGAAAAGGAAAATAAAAACCTAGGGTAAAAGGGTACTCATAAAAAGTAATCCATGAAGGGGACACGAAATCAAATTTTATGGAAACATCGAATGAACGGAAAACAGAGGACTCCGGCAGACATTGATGATTTTTGAAAAGGTCAATTTGGGAATTGTTGAAGACGCAGACTTCATTATCAGGGTTGGCTAGCAGAACCTTGTTGGTGTTGTATGCTCTAGGCACGTTGTTTGAATGATTAATGTTATCTATTGATTATGTTTTAATAAAGATATTGAATATTTGATTATTATATCATTTGCATGCTTATTATAATAATCCCCATCCCTGATAATTATGATTAATTGTTAGTATAAGTTTAATAGATAATCATATGATGATTATGGTGTATGGGATACAATTAAACTTATCGGTATCTGTTGGAGAACGAATACTGGACTGACCCGTATGAAATTTATGTCATGGTCACAATGTCATAATTAAGTCTCATATAGTTATATCATTGAATCCTTAGACCTGAGATTATTACAGTCTTCCACATGATGAACATTACGTTTGACATATTCAAACGATACCCTTAAACAGGTAGCTATAAAGAATGTGATTGGCATAATCGGATTCATGTTGGGAAGAGTAATAACTCAAGATGGAATTTGTTCCTCGTCAAGAGAGATGTCAAGCTTTGGCCACTCGATGAATAGTATTGATGAAATGCATGGCCGTGCTCAAATATGATTTGTACTATCAATATATTCGGAATCGATAAAGTATTGAACATTGTAAGTTGACCATTGACCATGGCTTACGTTCAATGACATCGTGAACAAAGAGATTATGATATGTTAACGAACTTTGACAAGTTATATCATTTGGGTAATCATGATGGCCTGCTAGGGTCCGCTCATGATTTATGAGACAAAGTGTGTTTGGGCTCATTGCCAACTTGACATAATCCTATAGGGTCACACACAAGAGAACGAATTGTTAAAAGAGAAAAATGGCAGATTTTTGGTTTGGCACGACCGTGCCATTTATAGGGCATGACCGTGCCATAAATCGACCAAAGGCAAGTGACCAGCGCACTATTTGGCACGACCGTGCCAAGTATAAAGCACGACCATGCCAGATATAACGCACGACCGTGCCAATATTGGCGGCTGGGAAGGAAGGTCAAAGTGATTGGCACGACCGTTCCAGATTTAGGGCACGACCGTGCAAGAGCTTTCGGCCAGGAAATCTTGCAGAGCAAATTGTGACGGGATTTGGGTTTCCTAAGTCCTTAAGGGTTAAAGACTTAGACCTAAATAAATACCTCTTCATCAGCCATTGTATATGATTGATTCACTTGTTTGGAGAAACATTATTATTGATTGAGATTGAGAATCAAGATCAATAATTCATAAAATCATATAATCCCTTTTGATCTAGCAGTCAAGATTAAGAAAGAGTTCATAATATTCATTCGCGTGTGGATATCCATAGAGGGTGATTTCTTTATCATCTTTCTGTTCGTGTTCCTGCGTTCGTTATTCGGAGAAGCGCGAAGAACCCAAGACTCAAAATTAAGAAAAGAATAAACGCATCAAGGGTTAGTATCATAATCATATGAATGGATCGATAGGCTTTAGGTGTCATAAAATTTTAAATGCTTAATTCCGCTGCGCATGTTACTACGAAACCCAACAGTGGTATCAGAGCCCCGTTCATGTTGATTATTTCAATACATAATCATGTTGTATGTATATAAATTGTTTATGTGCCTAGCATAATTTGAATATTGAGATTATGATGTTTATGTGTTATATGCGTTTTATGTGGTTTATTCTTTTATAAACTTTAATCGCACTATTCAATCGCAATAAAATTATGTTGGATTAAAAATTATTTGGACTATCAATTTTTGATTTGATCAAAGTTTTGTTAATCTAAAGATTCATGAATAAATTTTTTATTCAAGGTTTTGATGTTCATGGTGATTTGATCATCAAGAACACCAAATCCTAATTGAATCGGGAAAAACAATTTGGGACAAATTTTGGAACTTTAAAAATCTGATTTTTCGAAGGATCCGACCGAACCTAGTAGGCGACCTGGCCGGACCTCCGGGTCTGGTGCGGGTACGGCTTTGGATCGCGGGTGTGGATCTTGGGGTTTGAATTTCCTATTTTTTTTAGTCTGTTGAATTCTGAGATTGGTTCAAGGTTTGGAAGGCTAGCCTACGTTCTCGAGACTGTGTTTCCCAAACTTGATCGCAATCAAAAATTCAAAGATAAAACGAAGTTAGAATTATGAAGATTTCATAATTGCTAAAATTGAGAAACAAAGTTCTTGATTCAAAGTTTGGAGATCCATGTGGAATTGTGAATGCAATTGGCCTACGTTCATCGAGACCATCTATTGCTTAGTTTCGACCACATGGACTACTTTCTTGGTTTCTTGAATTAGTGCGAAATTGTGGTTGCCTTATGGCTTAGTTCGGCCTCACTTCTTGTTGTCTTGATTTGTAGAAGATAACCAATATTCAAATAGTCTCATCCTCATAATTATAGAGAAACTAATGATACATAATATCATGCTTAAATTAATTGAGATTAATTTAATGTCTAAACTTGATGAGTAACATGTTTATCTTATGTGATCATAAATGTGTTATGTGCTATATGTTGTGAACCTTTTTTAAAATTTAAGTTATGTGCCAATCCATGATTAAAACACTTGTGAGTACTTGAGTATTTTTATGTGGGTTACGCCCTAGCGTAGGCACATTAATTCTATTCATTTATGAGCAAGATGGGGAAACAGTGATTCCTATACGTTTAAAATGGTTTGACTTAATTAGGCTATCAAAACAGTTTTGGGCCTAAGGCACAGATGAGATTAAAACATGTTAGACATATGATGTCTAAAATGTCATAAAAGATCTAAGAGTCATATATGATATGATTGACAAGGAATTGTCTACCTAAATAACTTATTTTGAGCAGTCGTGCCCTAGCCGACTCAAAGTTAAGTGAAACATGGATCTTAGCCCATTTGAATTATATGATACATTGGATGTATTTGAAGGTTATATAATTTGGTGGGAGTATTTTTGAAATACTAATATTTATAATATCCTTAAAATTAAGTTGGTACTTACATGTGATTACATGTTTGCATAATTGTAGATAATGGCTCAAAATTCAAGTTCTTTATCATTGCGATCTATCCTTGAGAAAGAAAAACTTCAAGAGAATGGAGCTAACTTCACGGATTGGATCCGAAGCCTTAAAATTGTTCTAAAGCATGAAGACAGCTCTATATTCTTGATGAACCCGTTCCTGAGGAACCTGAATCATCTACCCCTAAGGATGAGAGAAACGCCTACAAGAAGCACAAAAGTGATTCTCGTGAGGTGGGTTGTCTCATGATTGCTGCAATGTGTTCTAAGCTTCAGAAGACTCTTGAACATTTGGAGGCATATGACCTTGCTGTTGAGTTGAAAGACACGTTTCAAGAACATGAAAGGCAAGAAAGGTTTGACACTATAGATGCCATTGTCTCATGAAAGATGAGCGATGGGCAGGCTGTGGGCCCTCATGTTCTGAAGATGAAGGCTCACTTTGAGTATCTAGAGAGTCTTGTCCATCCCATTGATGTTGAGTTGACAACTGATTTAATTCTTAATTCATTTCCCAAAAGCTATAATCAGTTCATCATGAACTTTAATATGCATGGCATGGATAAGTCCCTGTCTGAGTTGCATGGGATGCTTAAGACAGCAGAAAAGAAAATCGGTAAAGAAGTCGCTCCTGTGCTCGTAGTGTCAAGAGAAGGAAAGGGCTCTAAAGGCAAAGGAATAGGGGGTAAGGCAAAAGTTGTCAAACCCAACATTAGTAAAGCAATTGTTCCCTATACTAATGTGGCTAAACCTACTTCCCAAAAGGATGCAATCTATTTCCATTGCAATGAGATTGGTCAATGGAAATGCAATTTCAAGGTTTACAAGGAAGAGTTAAAGAAGAGGAAGGGCAGTGGGACTGCTTCTACTTCAGGTATCTATGTTATAGATGTTCTTCTTTCTACCTCTAGCTCCTGGGTATTAGATACCGGATGTGGATCTCATATTTGTTTAAATGTGCAGGGACTAAGGAATAGAAGGCTACTTAAAGATGGCGAAGTGGACCTACGTGTGGGGAATGGAGCAAGAGTTGTTGCATTAGCTGTAGGAACATATTATGTCATTTTACCTAACGGATTAATTCTTATTTTGAACAATTGTTATTATGTTCCAGATTTAAGTAGAAATATTATGATTTTCAAGTGACTTTTCAAGTAAGGCAATATCCCAATATATAAGAGGAAGCCAGGGTTCATGTGTTGTCCGGAAAGAGGACTCAATGATTATTCGTTCGCCGGAACCAGAAGTCAAAATTTTGGTATTATATTTCGTATGTTTCGGATATAGCACGTCCCTTTTTTTTTACTATATGAAATCAAAACTTTGACACCTGAGATTTCAATTTCTTGTTTGGATAATGAAGGTTTTAAGTTTCTTATTGACAATAAGAAGTTTTCTATTCATTTAAATGATATGCTTTATTGTACTGCATATTCATTTAATGGCCTTTATGTTCTTGATGTTGAGAATGGAAATAATGAGAATATTTATAATGTAAATAAGAAATCCAAACCTAATGATCTAAATCATACTTATTTGTGGTATTGTTGTCTTGGTCATATTAATGAGAAGCGTATCTCAAAACTCCATGGGGACAAACTTTTGGATTCACGTGATTTTAAATCATATGAAACTTGTGAGTCTTGTTTACTTGGAAAAATGATAAAGACACCTTTTACTAAGAGTAGTGAAAGGGCCAGTAACTTATTGGGACTCATACATACTGATGTGTGTGGACCAATGAGCAGCAGTGCTAGGGGTGGATATCAATACTTCATAACTTTTAATGATGATTTTAGTAGATATGGCTATGTCTACTTAATGAAACATAAAAGTGAGTCTTTTGAGATATTTAGAATATTTCAAAATAAAGTACAAAATCAACTTGGTAAAACTATTAAAGCACTTCGATCTGATCGTGGTGGAGAATATTTAACCCAAGAATTTGAGAATCATCTTAAAAATTGTGGAATCGTTTCACAATTAACTCCACCTGGAACACCACAATGGAATGGTGTGTCTGAGCGGAGAAATAGAACCTTATTAGATATGGTCCGCTCCATGATGAGTCAAGTTGATTTTCCTTAATCCTTTTGGGGATATGCACTAAAAACTGCTGCTCTTACACTAAATAATGTTCTAACAAAATCTGTTCCAAAGACTCCATATGAGATGTGGACTGGAAGAAAACCTAGTTTGTCTTTCATGAAGATTTGGGGTTTTGAAGCTTTTGTTAAGAAAATCATATCTGAAAAACTTACACCTAAATCTGATAAATGTATTTTATTGGTTACCCTAAGGAAACTAAGGGTTATTACTTTTACAACCGCGCAGAAAACAAAGTGTTTTGTTGCCCATCATGGTACCTTTCTAGAGAAATAGTTTCTCTCCAAAGGAATCAGTGGGAGTAAAATTAATCTTGAAGAGGTTCGAGAACCCGAAAATAACATGGAACAAAATGTTGGATCTGAACAAGTTTCTGTGAATACGTGAGATGAAAATCGAGAGTCGCCATATTGTTTAATTTGTTGTTAAAACATTAAGAAAACCATTTATGAGAATAATAGGGTTTGGGGGTCAAATTACAATAAGAGAAGAATTTTCATGTGATCACTCCTATTGCCCGACGAATCAGTCTTTCTATCATGATCAATGTGTGTGTGTGTGTTAGTGTTTGAGACCGGATCCGAAGATTTCCTACATTATTCTCATCATGAGAATCTTATGTCGGTGTAGTTCATTGATGAATTAGAATGGGGAGAGATGAAGCGGTATCATGCATATAGAGGGGGAAGATTAGGGTTAGATGTAGTTCCTAGATCATATTAGGGTTTGATGAAACCCTAGGATCATCATCGGCTATGGAATGTGCACATAAATAGGGATTACAATCCTAGATCTAGCATATCATGTATGTATAAGAAGTAAATCTAGCATTATAACAAGAACATCATGAATACATATGAATGAACACATAAACATAAAGATCGCTACCCTAGTTATAGCATTTATTATGAACTTAGACTAAGAACATGAAGAACACATGAACAACATATGAATATGGATGTATAAACATAATGAAAACATGCATAATAAAAGTAATATGTGACCTAGATCTAATGAGGGTTTCGTGGAAACCCTAGATCATCATCGGTCAAGAACACGAACGATGAACAAAACCCTAGATCTAACAATATATGAATGAATATAATAGATCTAAGAAGATTAAGTAGTAAGAACGCGTTACCAAACCGATTAAAGAGGCTTCGAAGGTTGAATTTTCCCTCCTTTAGTTGATGGCGGCGATAAATCTCTTTAATGATCAAAGCAAGACCAAAGAGAGGGTTTTGTGAGGGAGAGAGAGGCTGTGAAGAGCTTCTGTTAGATTTTTCCCGTGGGTTTCTGGTGTAATCAATAGCTAAGAGGAGAGGCCTATTTATAGGGAAAAAAATGAGAAAAGGACATACTGGACGTACGGCCGAGTAGTGGCCGCACGGCTTGATCCTACGGATTTGGTGATTAGAACGATCTCAATGAATCCTTATCAGTTTGTTCACGGGATTTGTCCATTATCCTGATGGAATTCGATCTACAACTAATTTCGTCTATCAAGGAGTCTGGGATTTTATCGGATAGGTCCCTATCAGGTTATAATTGCCTAAAAGGTCCTTAGAGATATCTAAAGGTCTAGGAAGTCCTAAATCTTCAGGCCGGGTACTAACAGTAGCCCCTCGGCGACGCTTCTTGCGAGGCATGGAGGGTCGTCGATTACGAAAGGAACCGATCTGAAACATGAGTTCCAAATCGTGGGAGAGAATAAGAGAAAGATGACTAAGTTGGTTGAGCGGCTGGACCTTCTTCAGGCTACCTACGTATCCAAAGGGAATCAAGCCAATCGTAGTTCGAGCAAGAGGGGGAGAAAGAAACGAGACATTGTCTTTCGCAGGGAATAGACAAACATTCGTAAAACAATAAAGTCGCGTGTTAGTTTTGGTTCCCTAGGCACGTTTATTAAACGTTGTAATTGTTATCATTTATTCATATTAATAAAGAGATGTTTTGATTATTATTGTTGTTCATGTTTACTTATAATAATCTCCGTCCCTAGTACTTGTTTGGTACTAGTATAAAGGCTAAATGATCATGGGATGATCATGTTAGATTTATGGGTACTTGTTTGGTACTGAACATGACCCGCTTTATGAGATCTATATCATGGTTAGTGTCATATATATATATATCATATTAGTTATGTCATTTGAATTCTTAGACATGAAGTTATTAAAGTCTTCCACTTGATGAACATTATTTTTGACATATTTAAACGCTACCTTTAACCGGGTAGTTATAAAGGGTATGATTGGCATAATCGGATTCATGTAGGGAAGAATAATAAGCTTATATGGATTTGTCCCTCTTCGGAGAGATGTCAAGCTTGGGCCTCTCGAAGGAATGATGTTGATGAACATGTTCGGCCGGACTCAAATGAATTGATTGGATCAATGTCATTTGGATTATCAACATATTCGGAATCGAGAAATTATTGAACAATACAAGTTGACTTATTGACCATGACTTGTGTTCAATGACATCATGGACAAAGGGATTGTGACATGTTCTAAAAGGAATGTGAACTTGTATCGCATGACCGTGCCAATAATCGGCACAAGGGAAGCAAGTCTCATGTCAGTTGGCACGACCGTGCTGGTTATAACGCACGACCGTGCCAATTATAAAGCACGGCCATGCCAATAATCAGCAAGAGGATGGCATTGTCGACCCTATTGGCACGACTGTGCCAGATAGAGGGCACGACCGTGCCAGATTTCTTGTGCCAGAAATTATTGCCTTAATTAAGGGTGATGGGATTTAGGTTTCCTAGGTCCTTAAGGGTTAAGGACTAGGACCTATATAAAGTCTTTTTCACCAGCCATTAAGGTTGATTAACCTAGTTCATTGAGAGAACAATATTCTTGATTAGTGATTTGGAATCTAAGATCAAGAATTCATAATTCCATATAGTCAATATAATTAGCAACCAAGATCAAGTGCTCTTGATATTCGTTCGAGGTGTGGATACCGCTAGAGGGTGAAGCTCATCATCTTCAAAGTTCGTGTTCTTGCTTTCTCCGTGATCAAGCTTCAAGTCTCCACCAAGATCAAAGGCTAAAATTCAAAGGCATCAAGGGTTAGTATTCTAGTATTCATATTGCATGTATTTGATATAATCATATGAACGGATCTATGGCTTTGGGTTTCATGAAAATTTTAAATGCTTAATTCCGCTGCGCATGTTACTACGAAACCCAACAGTGGTAACAGAGCCCCGTTCATGTTGATTATTTTAATACTAGATCATGTTGTGTGTATATAAATTGTTTGTTTATGTGCCTAGCATGATATGAATATTGGATTATGATGCTTATGTGTTATATGCGTTTTTGTGGTTTACTGTTTTATAAAGTTTAATTGCACTATTCAATCGCAATAAAATTATGGTGGATTTAAAATTGTTTGGGTTATCAATTTTTGATTGGATCAAAGTTTTGATAATTCAAGGATTCATGAATTGTTCATTCAAGGTTTTGATGATCATGGTGATTGGATCACCAAAAACACCAAATCCTAATTGAATCGGGAAAAACAATTTTGAGACAAAATTTAGAACTTTAAAATTTATTAATTTTTCGCAGAGGTCTGACCAAACCTATGCCTTGACCCGGCCGGACTTAGGGTTTGGCGCGGGGGCGGGGCTTATAGTTTGGGTGTGGATCTTGGGTTTAATTTTCCTATTTGTTTTAGTCTTGTGATTCCAAGATTGGATCAAGGTTTGGATGACTAATCTACGTTCATCGAGATTGTGTTTTCCAAACTTGATCGCAAATCAAAGATTCAAAGATAAAACGAAGTTAGAATTATGAAGAGTTCATAATTGCTAAAATTGAGAAACAAAGTTATTGATTCAAAGATTGGAGATCCATGTGGAGTTGTGGATGCAATTGGCCTACGTTCATCGAGACCATCTATTTCTTAGTTTCGGCCACATGGACTACTTTCTTGGTTTCTTGAATTAGTACGGAATTATGGTTGCCGTATGGTTTAGTTCGGCCGCACTTCTTGTTGTCTTGATTTGGAGATGATAACCAAAGTTCAAAGAGTCTCATCCTAATAATTATAGAGAAACTAATGACACATAAATATTATGCTTAAATTAATGATGATTAATTTAGTAGCTAAACTTGATGCGTAACATGTTTATATTATGTGCTCATAAATATGTTCAATGCTATATGTGATAAACATTCAAGAAAGTTTTAAGTCCCTTTTGTCATGCCATGATTAAAACACTTGTTAGCGTATGGGTAATTTTAGTGTAGATTCGCTCTAGCGAGGTGTATTAACTTTATTCATGCATAAGCAAGATAGATAATGTGGGCTCGCCCTAGCGGGGTACATTAACTATGCGTTTAAAATGGTTGGACTTAATTAATTGTCAAAACAGTTTTGGGCTTAGGCAAAGATGAGATTAAACATGCTTTTTGAAATTGGATTTCTTAAAGAATCTCAGAAAATGATCTAAGAGTCATATGGGATATGATTGACATGATTGTCTACATAATTAATTTAATTTTGTGTAATCCGCCTTAGCGGACTTAAAATTAAATTAAGGTTTGATCTTAGCCCATTTAAATTATATGATACATTATATGTATAAGAAGGTTGTATAATTTAGTGGGAGTATTTTTGAAAAAATACGTAGTTTATTTCTTTAATGAAAATGGTACTTATTAATTTTTGGAAATTTTGCATAATTGTAGATAATGACAAACAACACTCAATCAATTTCGTTACGATCGATCCTTGAAAAGGATAAGCTCCAAGAGAATGGTACGAACTTTATGGATTGAATCCGTAGCCTAAGAATAGTTCTTAGGCAAGAAGATAAGTTATACATTCTCGATGGGCCTCTTCCTGCTGAACCCGAAGCCACTGCCCCTAGGGCAGAAAGAGACAATTACAAAAAACATCGTAATAATTCTGGAGATGTAAGTTGTCTCATGCTTGGTACTATGTGCTCAAAACTCCAACAATTTTTTGAACATTTGGAAGCCTATGAGATAGGCGTGGAGTTAAGAGACATGTTTCAAGAGCAAGCTAAGCAAGAGAGATACAAGACCATTGTTGCATTCACTTCTTGCAAAATGAGTGAAGGGCAACAAGTGAGTCCTCACATGCTTAAAATGAAAGCTATATAGAGCATCTCGAGAAACTTATCTATCCAATCCCATTGGAGCTAACCACAGATCTCATTCTTAATTCATTGATTAAATGTTATAATCAGTTTGTGATGAATTATAACATGCATGGAATGGATAAAAATCTCTCCGAGTTGCATGGTATGCTTAAAACTGCGGAGATGAAGATTGTGGAGAAAGGTTCTCCTGTGCTCATGGTTCATGATGGGAAGAAGGCTAGTGCCAAAGGAAAGGGTAAGAAAGTTGTCAAACCCAAGATAAGCAAGATAAAGGTTGCCAAGGCTCCAGAGGCAAAACCCAATTCATAAAAGGATGCAATTTGTTTCCATTGTCAAGAAATTGGTCATTGGAAACGTAATTGCAAGGCTTTTAAGGAAGAGCAAAAGAAGAAGAAGAGCAGTGAGACTGCGTCAACTTCAGGTATCTATATGATAGATATTCTCCTTTCTACCACTTATTCTTGGGTATAGGATACCGGATGTGGTTCTCACATTTGTTTAAATGTGCAGGGACTAAAGAATAGGAGACTTCATAAAGAGGGTGAAGTAGACCTACGCATGGGGAATGAAGCAAGAGTTGCTGCATTAACCGTAGGGACTTATGAAGTCACTTTACCTTCCGGTTTAATACTTGTTTTGAACAATTGCTATTATATACCGGATTTAAGTAGAAATATTATTTCAATTTCTTGTTTGGATAATGAAGGTTTTAAGTTTCTTATTGAAAATAAGAGATTTTCTATTTATTTAAATGATGTGCTTTATGGTATTGCAAATCCATTTAATGGCCTTTATGTCTTGGATGTCAAGAATGAAAATAATGACAATGTCTATCATGTAAATAAGAAATCTAAACCTAATGATGTAAATCATACTTATTTGTGGCATTGCTGTCTTGGTCATATTAATGAGAAGCGTATCTCAAAACTCCATGGGGACGGTCTTTTGGGTTCATATGATCTTGAGTCATATGATACTTGCGAGTCGTGTCTTCTTGGAAAAATGACTAAGACACCTTTTACCAAGTTAGGTGAAAGGGCAAGCGACTTATTGGGGTTGATACATTCCGATGTATTTGGACCATTAAGTAGCAATGCTAGGGGAGGATTTCAATACTTCATAACTTTCACTGATGATTATAGCAGATTTGGGTATGTTTACCTAATGAAACATAAAAGTGAAGCATTTGAGATATTTAGAATATTTCAAAATGAAGTAGAAAAACAACTTGGCAAAAGTATTAAGGCACTTTGATTGGATCGGGGTGGAGAATACTTGAGTCATGAATTTGATGATCATTTAAAGAATTGTGGAATAGTTTCACAATTCACTCCACCCGGAACACCACAATGGAATGGTGTGTATGAGAGGAGGAATCGAACTTTGTTAGACATGGTTCTATCAATGATGAGTCGAGTTGATCTTCCTTTATCTTTTTGGGGTTATGCTCCAGAAACCGCTGCTCTCACACTAAATCAAGTTCCAACTAAATCAGTTCAAAAGACTCCATATGAGATGTGGAGCGGAAAGAAACCTAGTTTGTCTTTCATGAGGATTTGGGGTTGCGAAGCTTTTGTAAAAAGACTTGTCTCCGACAAGATAGCACACAAATCTTATAAATGTATTTTTGTGGGATATCCTAAGGAAACTAGAGGATATTACTTTTACAACCGAGAGGACAACAAGGTGTTTGTTGCCCGAACTGGTGTCTTTCTAGAGAAACAGTTTCTCTCCAAAGAAATCAGTGGGAGTAAAATAAATCTTGAAGAAATTCGAGACCTAGAAAATGACATTGAACCGATAGTGGAACAAGAACAAGAACCACAAAGAATTGTGGAACCTGTTCAAAATACACAAGTAACTCGCAGATCTGGTAGGTTACGGTCCTAGCCCGAGAGATATGGTTTTCTCATAACAGATAGTAATGAGGTGGAGATCATTGATAATGATGAACCGACCACCTACCAAGAGGCGATGTCTTCTCCTAATTCGGATAAGTGGCTTGGAGCCATGCAATCCGAATTGCAATCCATGCAAGATAATCAAGTTTGGAACTTGATTGATGCACCCGAAGGTGTAAAAACCATAGGATGCAAATGGGTCTTCAAGAAGAAGACTAACATGGATGGGAAGGTGCATACTTACAAAGCTAGACTTGTAGCGAAAGGTTATAGGCAAGTTCATGGTATTGACTATGATGAAACCTTTTCACCCATAGCAATGATCAAGTCTATAAGATTTTTGCTTACCATTGCTGCATATCATGACTATGAAATATGGCAAATGGATGTCAAAACCGCTTTCCTTAACGGAAATTTGCAAGAGGATGTCTATATGACACAACCTGAGGGTTTTGAACAAAGTTCTAAAGTATGCAAATTGCAGAAATCCATCTATGGATTGAAGCAAGCTTCTAGGAGTTGGAATCTCCGTTTTGATGAATCAGTCAAAGAGTTTGGCTTCATCAAGAACGAAGATGAGCCTTGTGTATACAAGAAGATTAGTGGGAGTATAGTGCTATTCCTTATTTTATATGTGGATGACATATTGCTCATTAGAAACGACATTCCTATACTTCAGTCTGTAAAGACTTGGTTAGGAAAGTGCTTCACAATGAAAGATATGGGTGAAGCCGCATATATCTTTGGCATTAAGATCTACAGAGATAGATCAAAAAAGCTAATTGGTTTAAGCCAAAGTACATACATTGACAAGGTCATTAGAACATTCTGTATGGAAAATTCTAAGAGAGGTACCTTACCAGTGCTACATGGAGTTTCTCTAAGCAAGACTCAATGTCTTAAGACAAAAGATGAGCGTGAGAAAATGAATGATGTTCCATATGCTTCGGAAATTGGGTCCATCATGTATGCCATGATATGTACTAGCCCGGAAGTATCTTATGCTTTGAGCATGACAAGTAGATATCAATCCGACCCCGGTGAAAATCACTGGATGGCTGTAAAAGCGATTATTAAGTACTTGAGAAGGACTAAAGATTCGTTCTTAATCTATGGAGGAATGGAGGATGATCTCGTTGTAAACGATTACACGGATACAAGCTTCCAAACTGACAGAGATGATAGTAGATCGCAATCAGGTTTTGTGTTTATGTTAAAATGTGGAGCTGTAAGCTGGAAGAGTTCTAAGCAGAATACAACCGCTGACTGAAGCTGAGTATATTGCTGCATCGGATGCTGCAAAGGAAGCTATTTGGATTAAGAAGTTCATTAGTGAACTTGAAGTGGTTCCTAGTATTGCTAATTCAATCGACCTTTATTGTGATAATAATGGTGCTATTGCTCAAGCAAAGGAACCAAGGGCACATCAGAAATCCAAACACATACTTAGGCATTTTTATGTCATTCGAGAAATAATTGATAGGGGAGACGTAAATATATGCAGAGTACCAACTGATGACAATGTTGCAGACCCGCTAGAAAAGGGACTTCCACAAGCTAAACATGATGGTCATGTTAGGTCTATGGGTATTAGATACATGGGAGATTGGGCCTAGGGCAAGTGGGAGATTGTTAGTGTTGGTGCCCTAGGAACATTTATTAAACGTTGTAATTGTTATAATTTATTCATATTAATAAAGAGATGTTTTGATTATTATTGTTTTTCATGTTTACTTATAATAATCTCCATCCCTAGTACTTGTTTGGTACTAGTATAAAGGCTAAATGATCATGGGATGATCATGTTAGATTTATGGGTACTTGTTTGGTACTGAACATGACCCGCTTTATGAGATCTATATCATGGTCAGTGTCATATATATAACTCATATTAGTTATGTCATTTGAATCCTTAGACATGAAGTTATTATAGTCTTCCACTTGATGAATATTATGTTTGACATATTCAAACGCTACCTTTAACCGGGTAGTTATAAAGGGTATGATTTGCATAATCAGATTCATGTAGGGAAGAATAATAAGCTTATATGGATTTGTCCCTCTTCGGAGAGATGTCAAGCTTGAGTCTCTCGAAGGAATGATGTTGATGAAAATGTTCGGCCAGACTCAAATGAATTGATTGGATCAATGTTATTTGGATTATCAACATATTCGGAATCGAGAAAGTATTGAACAATACATGTTGACTTGTTGACCATGACTTGTGTTTAATGACATCGTGGACAAAGGGATTGTGACATGTTCTAAAAGGAATACGAACTTGTATCTAGTTACACTATTTGGGTAGGTATGACGGTTTGCTAGAACCCAATCATATCTTATGGATTCATATTTGGACCCATTGCCAACATAGTGTAATCCTAGAGGGTCATAGACGAAAAGAATGAATCCTAAAGGAATGAATTGGAATTATGGAAAATCTGAGTTTTTCTGGCCTGGTACGACCGTGTCGATTATAGGGCACAACCGTGCCAATAATCGGCACAAGGGAAGCAAGGCTCGTATCAGTTGGCATGACCGTGCCGATTATAAAGCACGACCGTGCCAATAATCAGCGAGAGGATGGCATTATCGACCCTATTGGCACGACCGTGCCAGATAGAGGGCACGACCGTGCCAGATCTCCTGTGCCAGAAATTATTGCCTTAATTAAGGGTGACGGGATTTAGGTTTCCTAGGTCCTTAAGGGTTAAGGACTAGGACCTATATAAAGTATTTTTCACCAGCCATTAAGGTTGATTAACCTAGTTCACTGAGAGAACAATATTCTTGATTAGTGATTTGGAATCTAAGAGCAAGAATTCATAATTCCATATAGTCAATATAATTGTAAAAGTGTGTTTCATAAATTTTGGTCTAGCAACCAAGATCAAGTGCTCTTGATATTCGTTCGAGGTGTGGATACCGCTAGAGGGTGAAGCTCATCATCTTTGAAGTTCGTGTTCTTGCTTTCTCCGTGATCAAGCTTCAAGTCTCCACCAGGATCAAAGGCTAAAATTCGAAGGCATCAAGGGTTAGTATTCTAGTATTTATATTGCATGTATTTGATATAATCATATGAACGGATCTATGGCTTTGTGTTTCATAAAAATTTTAAATGCTTAATTCCACTGCGCATGTTGCTACGAAACCCAACAGCTTGGACCCTACTGGGGAAAAAGAAAAAAGAAGCGAGACATCAGACTCCGGCTGGGGATAACAATCCTACGGACACTATCATGTACGAAGACTGAACATTTATAAGAAATAAAGTCGTTGCAGATGGACTTTATTGGGGAAAAGAAGTGAGGCCATACGCACGGTTTGACAAGAAGTTTTAAGAATCGAGAACAGAATTAGGGATGTATTCTAACTTCTTATAGAGCGCGCGTAATCGAATACTTTCTTGATAAACTACGGTACCTAGGTATAGTCCTCAGTATCGCAGAGTTCGGTAACTGGGAACAGAAATGGTATATCGGGATACAGGTGCCTCGAGCTCGCACGGGTTATACTAAAACATGAGACACGGTTTGAAGAAGCCATCTTACGTCGCACGTGAATCACATCACTTTCTCGGTAAACTACGGTGCTTAGGTATAGTCCTCAGCTTCGCAGAATCCGGTAACCGGTAACAAAGACGGTACATCGGGACACAGGTTCCTCGAGCTCGCATGGGTTACACCAAAACATGAGACACACGGTTTGAAGAAGCCATCTTATGTCGCGCATGGATCACTTCACTTTCTCGCTAAACTACGGTGCCTAGGTATAGTCCTCAGCTTTGCAGAATCTGGTAACCGGTAAAACAGACGGTACATCAGGACACAGGTGCCTTGAGCTCGCATGGGTTACACCAAAACATGAGACACAAGGTTTGAAGAAGCCATCTTATGTCGCGCGTAAATCACATCACTTTTTCGGTAAACTACGGTGCCTAGGTATAGTCCTCAGCTTCGCAGAATCCGGTAACCGGTAACACAGACGGTACAATGGGACACAAGTGCCTCGAGCTCGCATGGGTTACGCCAAAACATGAGACACACGGTTTGAAGAAGCCATCTTATATCGCGCGTGAATCACATCACTTTCTCGGTAAACTACGATGCCTAGGTGCAATCCTCAGCTTCGCAGAATCCGGTAACTGGGAACATAGACGGTACATCGGGACACAGGTGCCTCGAGCTCGCACGGGTTACGCCAAATAACTTTCTCAACATGAAGGGTTTATGGACGTTTCCGACCGCCAATTATAAATTGATTTAGTTATTAAAGGATTTTACTACGGTTTCCTTAATCCGCCTTCAATCCTAATTTAGGGGTTTAGGGATGTTTGCCATCTTCCATTATAGATTGATTTGGTAATTTCTTGAGGTCTTCCGGACCCAATTGATTATTTTTATTTTTGGAATTTATTGAGGTCTTTCGGACCCAATTTGTTTTGGTGTAAGATACCTTTTGGATAGGTTTTGAGCATTGAGTATTGTTGTTTTAGAGGAGTTTTGATTGAAATTACCTATAGTCTAGGGTTTGAGTGTTGATTGTTTGATGTTAGAGATGTTTTTAAATGTGAATTTCCCAACGTTTGGGGTTAAGTGAATTTTATGTAGACAATTAGTGGTATTTTACCCATAGTTTGGGGTTTAAATGAGTCTTATGCATATTGCAAAGAGTTTTAATTTGTATATTACCCAAGGTTTGGGGTTTATTTGCATTTTACTTTGATGGTAAAGATTTGGATTATAAATTACCCAAGTTTGGGGTTTAAGTTAATTTTTGTTGATTTGTAAGAGTCGTAATTGTAAATTACCCAAGTTTGGGGTTTTAAATATGTTAATATTAACCGTAGAGGGTTTTAATTGTGAATTTCTCTTAGTGTAGGACTTGATTATGAGTTATTTTGGAGCGAGTGACTTGATTGGAATTTACCTTGCATGAAGGGTTTAATTGTTGATTACTTCGAACGAGAAGGTTTGATTGTTAATTACTTCGAACGAGGAGGTTTAATTGTTTAATTACTTCGAATGAGAAGGTTTGATTGTTAATTACTTAGAACGAGAAGGTTTGATTGCAATTTACCCAAAGTTTCGGGGTTTGGTTGTTAATTACCTAAGGTATGGGGTTTGGATTTGGATGGTGTTAAGTTGAGGCACTTTGTTTGCAAATTACCCAAGATCTGGGGTTTTGGTTGATAGATTTGATTGTGACTTAACCGAAGTTTTTTGTAACTACCCTTGTTTGGGGTTTAAATATATTTTATGTTGTTTGTGAAGATTTTAATTGTAAATAACCCAAGTTTGGGGTTTAATGCGTTGATATTAACCTTGGAGGGTTTTGATTGTAAATTGTTTTTTAGATGAAGGACTTGAATGTAAGTTTGAATGTGAGGGATTTAGTTGACGTTTACCCAAGGCATGGGGTTTAATTGTAATTTACCCAAAGTTACGGGGTTCGGTTGATTAATTTTGTACTTAGGGTTTAATGACCTTAAATTGG
The DNA here is from genome assembly GCA_026119855.1 of Campanula takesimana. Taxonomy (NCBI): domain Eukaryota; kingdom Viridiplantae; phylum Streptophyta; class Magnoliopsida; order Asterales; family Campanulaceae; genus Campanula; species Campanula takesimana. The sequence continues at coordinate 386,872 of JAOWBW010000197.1, read as the reverse complement.
GGTTTTCATGAATCTTATAGATTTTGACCCAAGTTGATTGATTTATCTGTAGTATGTATAATGTATTGATTTTGGTGGTTTTGTTAAAAAACGCAAATTTTGTGTTAAGTAATTTTGGGTCCGAAAATGTTGTAATTTTTGACCGATTTTTTACTTGGTTGACTTTGTTAAAAGTGATTTTTGTGTTGTTTGACTTTTGTTAGAGTATAGGGATGTAATGTACATTAGTGTTTCATTGAGAAAGCTTATTTTGGATGCAGTTATATTTTTGTCCGTTAATTATTAAAATGTTTTGGACTTGTTTTGAGTTATCCTAGGTAGACTAGGGTTTTGATTGTGAGATATTTATAGTATTCGTTAGGATGCTTTGGGATTTTCTAGAGTAATATTGCAATAGTTCATATATGAGCATGCATTATAAAGTAAATTGCTAGATTGGTTGCATACCTTTGCTGTGTATTCCTGTCTTTGTTTGTGGGTTATATTTCCTCCTTTGAAGTCGAGGGGCTCGTGTAGTGTTGTGCATAGTTTGTGGGAGAGGAGATGTTATAGACTGTTCAGAGCAGGGTGCGGGCCACCGGCTTGGGAGCATTCTTCGAGAGCTTATCGGGTTGTGGTCCGCGGGTCGTGGAGTGATGATATCCTCTTTGCCGTTGGGAGTGCATATAAATTTTTGAGTTTGATCGGATTCGATTGTGCCGATATCAGGAGCGGGTACCGCGTACGTCTAGGTGGCCTTAAGAGGCAGTATGAGGCGATGTTGGTGGATCTCGAGACCGGAGGCGGTGATGTAGATGTGACTACCCAAGCATTTACTTGGTATGGGTTGTCACAGACCATTTTTACTAATGCCGGCACGACGGCGATGACCCCACTGCTCGGATGTCTGGTGGACTTGGATGTTAGAGCTTTAGGCTTGGCAAAGTTGTACCATTCCCTAGATCGGAGTTATAGATCGCAGTTGTGCTTGAGGTGATGGATCAGCGGAGGTTGTTGATTGGACATGGCAGAGATGCCCTTTACTTGATTTAGAGGGTAGGTCCCTAGTAGGTAGTGTCTACTTGGTTTCGGTGGATCCTCTGTGGTTCATGACTGATATAGTGTCTCTGCATGACAGGGTTAGATTGACCGAGGATCTTGATGCTAGACAGTCTGTTGTAGAGGGAGCCTCGTATGATGACTTTGTTGGGACGCGCCTTGGGGCTCACGCGCTGTAATAGAGGAGAAACTGTGGAGATGGGGCAGAGGCATGTTGAGTCGGTGGTATCGGGCCCGGCAGGTCCTTCCTTTGATAGGGTTTTTTGGAGCTCCTTTGTATGACTATACAGATGACCACGGTAACCCTCAGTGGGTGCATTATGAGGAGGGTGAGATAGCTCCGGAGTTTCGGATCCCGGTGGGTCGTGTCAGTGTATGTACTTTTACCCCTTCTTTTGTCCATCCCTTTTCTTGTCTTTAGTCATTCCCTTGTTCGGACTCACTTTGACATACTCGTGCTGCCTTTGTCTTAGGTGACTCCTCAGACTTATGATACTATGGTACGCCGCAAGTCTGGTTTGCGGGAGGTGATTCGAAGGTTGACGTCCTCCTCTGCGGAAGCGAACTTGAGATAATGCTAGCGAATCAGCGTCTTAGATCTGCAGTTCATTAGTGGCAGTATAGACAGTAGAATATCATATATTTATGAATGACTATATAAACATTTATGTTTCTGTCTAGCAGCATTTACAGTAATAGATAGATAATATACATGTATCACGTAGATAGCATACAGATAACATGTAGATAGCATGTGAATAGCATGTAAATAGCATGTAGATAGCATGTAGATAGCATGTAAATAGCAGTAAACAGTCTAGGAGCGGATTGTACAGGCCAAGGGTACCCTAGTTGGGTTAACAAACTATTTGACTGCTATTGGTACGAGTTGCCTAAATGAGATTTAGGGTTTTTGACCTATGGAGACGGGATGCAGGTCTCAAGGGTATCCTAAGTTGGAAGTTGTAGGACCGAGTCAGTTAGGACATCACGGGGATGAGACAAAAGACATTTTGTAAATTAGTGGAGACCGAGCGTGCGGGTTTATAAATAATTTTTCGTGATAGAAAACACTTTGAAAATGTAATGACTTTATAAAGATGCCTTATAATTAATTATAGCCTAATTAATTCAAGTACTTGTCCTTCGGTGGATTTGCTGATTAAGGTAGTCCTTCGGGTGAGTGAGATTTCGTCGGATGCCGGTGATTTCTGAGTAGTCAGGTAGTTGACTTAACTTGGTTTGGAGAAGCCCCAGTTTAAATGGGGGTACTTGAGAGAGGTGAACCATGTCGAGCTTCATGGAGAGTTATATTTTTGGAGCATCGACAATCAGCCCGGTTACATTGGGGCAGCCCCAGTTTGGTGAGGTCATTAGAAAGAGGTCATCCATGTTGAGTTTCGATGGAGAGAGATGACTTTCTGCGGGGAATGATCTTGTTAGAGTATCAGTACTCGGCCCAATTATGTTAGGGTAGCCCCAGTTTGGTGAGGGCATAAGGTGGGGGGCTCTACCTTCTTTTAGACGCACCCTATTTTTTCTCTAGACCGCCTTTGCGGGTTTTCGATCTAGGTGGGTATATTCTTTTAGCGTCTTTTTTTCAGTCGACTCAAAAATAAAGAAAAAGACAAAATTGTACAGACGACTTGCATGAGCCTTTTGTCATGGTGAGAGGAGAGAGAGAGAGAGAACGAGAGAGTGAGTTCTCTCATTTAGACTTTACAGGAAGTATGTGTATAAAAGGAAGGAAGCCCCTGCTTGACAGAAAGTAAGTGTTTAGCTCTTTCCTAGATTGTAGAATAGAAGACTTGTCGAGACATTTGAAAATTGTTTTATTTAGAATTTTCTTTTGATTGCTCGAGAATGGACCTCGTTGATTAGTTACGTATCTTATGATTATGTTTTAGACAAGTAGTCTCAAAATAATAAATGCCTTGATTAATCGAGAAAGAGAATAAAAATTATAGTGTATGGGGAAGAGAGAAAAGAATGAAAGTTGGATCGAAGTGGGTTGTATATATTTTGTGGACCGGACCAGGAGGTTGCCTACGTTCCTCTCGGTGTGAGAGGCTCAGGTCCGCGTAGTTCGAGGATGATCCGGTTGATGATGGTACCGGGTTTGAGTGGTGGTCTGCTCCATTGTTGTTTGTTGCTTTGGACCGCTTCATTTGTAGTCGTGGCTTCGGACTGCCGTCGAGTTGAGTTGAATTCCTTTGAAAAGAAAGAAAAATAGGAAAATAAGAAATGAAAAGAAAGCGGGACTTTTAATTTTCTATGATGATAGCCCCTTCTATTTTTCTTTGCTTTGATTTATTTCATTGTGCACACCCTTATTTTTGCCTAGGCCGCCCTTGCGGGTTTTCAACCTAGCGGGCTTCTTTTGTGTGCATTTGCTCTAATTTTTGCCTAAGCAGCCCTTGCGGGTTTCTACCTAGCGAGCTCTTTTTATATATATATATATATATATACATTTACATATCGAAACGTTTGGAAGGATGAGCCCCTTGCATTTCGTTGACATCTTCGAGGGGGACAGACAGCCCCAGTGCATCTAGGGGTGGCAAAATGGGTATCCCGGATAGAAATGGGTAAAACCCATGTTTAACCATTAACTTAATGGGTAGATTTGGTATTATCCATTATACCCATTAACGTTAATGGGCATAAATGGATAATACCCACATTTATCCATTAGCTAACGGATATTACCCGGGTATACCCAATACCACTATTACACACATACGTCCTATTCCAATACCGCCGTTGTTGCCGCCACCGCCCCTTATTTCCCCACACCTCCACTTTTATCAAATTTTTTTTTGGGGGAAATGACAATTTAGGGTCCAAAGTTTGGGGGTGTGTGCCAATAGGGGTCTGATGTATCAATTTTGTCAATTTAGGGTCCAAAGTTGCAAAAGTTGTGCAGGTTAGGGTTTTTTAACGATTCTGTTAACGGAATCCAGTTAAGTCACACGTGTTTTGACATGGACTTAACTAGAGTTTGTTTTGATTATTTGCATGAGCATATTGTCATTTCAGATGAAGAAAATTAATAAAAAAAATGAAATATTAAATTTTACTACTTTTTTATATTAAATTAACTAATAATTAAGACGTCATTTACCGAAAATATTTTTTCAAGAAATACAGTAAAAATATTTTTTCATTAGAACCACTATAAAATAAAAAGTATAATTTTTAAAAAGGAAAAAGAGTAAAAAAATTATATTCCTAAAAAAAACCCACTTTATTTTTTTAGAAAGAAGAAAGTGGGGATTTGGACAAAAAAATTTCTGTGGTGGTGGTTAGTATTGTTTCATTATTAATATTAGTATTTCAATTATTTTATTTTTTTCATAAAATTATTTTTTATTTTTATTATTAATTTTCCTTGTTTATAACTTCATTATTTGCGGTTTCAAAAAAAAAACCACTTAAATTTTTTATTTGCTTATTATTTTATTTATTATTATTTTTGAATTAATTAAAATTATTCAAAAATAAAATAATAAAAGTGAAAGAAAAAATTTATGGTCAATTGTATAAGGGGTGTGTGAAATGACAGCCCAGGCGAACATCCAAAACTAACTCCAGTTAAGTTTTTCTGTTATTTAATTGTATTTTCTTTGCAACTTAGTTCAAAAACCCTTAATTGACTAACGTTGTTAACTTTGGACCCTAAATTGAAAAAATTGATACATCAGACCCCTATTGGCACACACCCCCCAAACTTTGGACCCTAAATTGTCATTTCCCTTTTTTTTTTAAATATGAGTGAAAAGAAGTTTTTTTTTTTTTTTGGTGGGGTAGGGTGGGGGTGGGGTGGGTGCTGGGGTAGTTGGGGGTGGTGAAGATATTCATTTTTTTTATATATTTTTTAATATGAGTGAAAAGAAGATTTTTTTTTCTTTTTGCGTGGGGTGGGTGGGTGGGGTGGGGTGGGTGCTGGGGTAGTTGTTGAGGTTGGTAGAAATGTTAAATTTTTTTTAAATATGAGTGAAAAGAAGTTTTTTTTTTGTTTTTTTTTAGGTGGGGTGGGTGGGTGAGTGGGGTAGGGTGGGGTTGGGGTGGGTGCTGGGGTAGTTGGGGGTGGTGGAGATGTTCATTTTCTTTTTTAATATGAGTGAAAAGAAGTTTTTTTTTTTTTTTTTGGGTGGGGTGGGTGGGTGGGGTAGGGTGGGGGTAGTTGGGGGTGGTGGAGATGTTCATTTTTTTTTTTTAAATATGAGTGAAAATAATTTTTTTTTTTTTTTGGGTGGGGTGGGGTAGGGTGGGGTTGGGGTGGGTGGTGGAGATGTTCATATATATATATATATATATATATATATATTTAAATATGAGTGAAAAGAAGTTTTTTTTTTTTTTTTTTTTTTTTGGGTGGGATGGGTGGGGTAGGGTGGGGTTGGGGGTGGTGGAGATGTTCATTTTTATTTTTTTAAAAATATGAGTGAAAAGAAGTTTTTTTTTTTTTTTGGGTGGGGTAGGGTGGGGTTGGGTGGGTGCTGGGGTAGTTGGGGGTGGTGGAGTTGTTCATTTTTTTTTTAAATATGAGTGAAAAGAAGTTTTTTTTTTCGGTGGGGTGGGTGGGTGGGGTAGGGTGGGGTAGTTGGAGGTGGTGGATAGGATGGATGAAGAGGGTTGTGTTAGAGGTGTAGTATTGGTTGGTGCAAAACTTTTGGATAAACCCATTGGTTATCCGGGTAAAAACCCATTTAATCCATTAATATTGTGGGTATATATGGGTGTTTACCCATTATACCCATTACTACTATTGGGTTTAATGGATAACATCCAATAAGTCTTTTTATAATGGGTTAATGGATGAACTAATGGATTGGATAAAAAAATTGCCACCCCTAACTGCATCGTCATGGGAACAGACGGCTTCTGTGATTGTGCGGACGCTTCTTCGATGGTGAGCAACACTGTAGTCGTCATCTTCTACATGGGAAGATGGAAGTGTATATGAGGAGTATTTAGGTGGGTGTACAAAGTGGGTGTACATGAGGGGAATATATGAAGAGTGCAAACAGTGGGTGTTGTAGATACCCCGGGAAACCACAACTTGGCTAGAGCGGTGAATTATCCTAGGATGTCTAACTTGTTTTAGATTGTTTAGAGTCGCCACCTATGTTTTTAAAGGAACATAAGAAAAACCTAGAAATAGCCTAATTTATGTACAAAACCAGAGATTCGAGTGAGAAGGGTTCGGGAGTTAGGTGACGGAGTGGGAAGTACTTAAACACCCACTCCGCCCCGCTTACGCGGGTCTTGCTACTATTGGTGTTCTAATATTTACATGTCCTTCAATTAATTAAATAGAAATGTGCTAACAATTGTGATGAGAAGAAAAGGGGAAATAAAGGGGAAATAAATGGGAAATAAAATAGAATTGTTTTATTTATTTAATGATAAAGATTACATGTAACAAGTAATGTGTTGAGTGTTGACCAAACCGGTATCAATGCATTGGACCTTTCCTTCATTCGTGAGCCCCTTTAATCGGTTATTGAGTTGAGCAACTTCTTTCTCGTGGACCGTTTTCACATGCTTGTAACGAGCTCGCCATAGATCATCCTTGCGGCGGACATTCTCGGCTAGTGTATCAACTTTCTCTTTCAATGCTTCCACCATGCGGAATAACCCTTCGTTGGACACGGGAATGCCGTTGTCGTTGCCATTTGAAGCCATTGGACCTATGGAGAGAACATGGTTGATCTTAGGATGGCCCCACAAACACCTTTTGAGTAGAGTAACTTCACCCACAACAAAGGAAAAAGACTCAACCACATAAAGAAAAAGACATTTTTTTTTGTTTACAAAGTCGGAAGGACGGAGTCCTTTTTGGGATTTCTAGAAAAATAGTGGAATCGTCACACTAGTATATAGACCTTCTCGCGGTCCCATATACTCATCGGATTCCACCACGCTTGTGATACCTACATGTGACGGGATTAAACTAAATTAATGTAGTAAAGCATACATGCGGGGATGGATTTTTATTTTCGTCCATAATAACCACTTTTGGGGACGGAGTTTTATTTCGTCCATTGCAACAAGTTGGCATGTATGATTTGAAGACATTAGTTTAGGGAAATCTCGACACATGGAAACCGACTTGAGTCACGGAGTGTTAGACCCTAACTAGAATTGTGTGGTTTGTGCTCGGCTTGAATATGAGGCTCAAAGGTCACCCCCGGCATGTAGTCATGAACTACGCCCAGGGCTGAGGTTGACCGCTTCGGAAGAGTCAAGGTCGGGTGGAGCTTGAAACTTCCTAGGACGGGCCTCGACGGGTTTGGGGTTGGACTTGTGCGACTCGATAGTGAGCAGTTGATAAGAATATGTGCATGTAGTGTGAGGTCTAACAAGTGACAAAACATTTTTTTTTCAAAGGAAATAAAAAAACAAATAAGCACATAATTACAACTTTCGAATCACCCGTGTGACCGATAAAACAAACAGAAAATAAAAGAAGTTATGTGCAGGCCCGGTGCCCACACATTGTCATTCTGCTCTGTTATGTTCTGGGAATGCGCCCAGAAGCGCGCGCATTGGGTGGCCTATGCGGAAGGCGCGCGCGGTGGACAAAGAGGGGCAGAGGCGCCCGATTCTAGGCAGTACTTGCGAATCAGTGGGTTCAAGGGATTGCCTTGACCCTAAATAAAAAAATCTTTCCCCTGCAGTAATTGTTAGCACAGAAACATGGAATTGAAGGACAAGAAAGGAGGCGGACGATTCTGGTAATTGGGGTCGGACGCGCGCGCTTTAGGCCAAGAAGGCCAAAGGCTCGCGCTTCCCACCCTTTTTACCAGAATTCCCAGAAAACAGTAATAAGAACACCAAAAGTTAAGAATGCAAGTTTAACCCTCTAATAAGTCTCCAGCGGAGTCGCCACTGTAGATACCCCGGGAAACCACAACTTGGCTAGAGCGGTGAATTATCCTAGGATGTCTAACTTGTTTTAGATTGTTTAGAGTCGCCACCTTTGTTTTTAAAGGAACATAAGAAAAACCTAGAAATAGCCTAATTTATGTACAAAACCAGAGATTCGGGAGAGAAGGGTCCGGGAGTTAGGTGACGGAGTGGGAAGTACTTAAACACCCACTCCGCCCCGCTTACGCGGGTCTTGCTACTATTGGTGTTCTAATATTTACATGTCCTTCAATTAATTAAATAGAAATGTGCTAACAATTGTGATGAGAAGAAAAGGGGAAATAAAGGGGAAATAAAATAGAATTGTTTTATTTATTTAATGATAAAGATTACATGTAACAAGTAATGTTAAAGAATTACATTAAGAGATGAAGAGAAATTAACATGGTGAATTAAAGTTAAGATTAAAATGTAGGGAGATAACCTTAACTAACTTCAATATGTGAAGTAGTCATGTTGGTCATGTCCCATTAATGGGGATTGCATACATCAAGAAGAAGAAAACAAAGGAAGAAAATGGAGTTGTACCTTGAGAAAGAGGACTTGGAACCTTGACTTGAAGATGGTGTTGTTTGTAGAGAAATGGTTGTGCAACACTTTGTGTAGTGTTTGTTTGTAGGGAAATGTGTTGAGAGAACTTGTGTATAGTTCTTGTGGGGAAGATGAAGTTGGTCCAAAGAAAGTCCAAAGAGTGTAAAAAGAGTCCAAAAAAGAGTCCAAAAAAGATGGAAGATGATGGTTTTTATAGGTAAAAAGAGAGGGAAAGGTTGGAGGGAAATTGGTCAATCCATGTGAGATGGAATTGACCAATAGAAAATAAGATAAATAAAATAATTAATAAAATGAAATAAAAGAAAATCAAATGAAATAAAGATGAAATATTTAGTTTTTGGAAGAAGGCTAGAATAAAGGATTTGGTAGTTAATGAAATAAGGGGGGATGAACTTGGATGTAAAAAGAGGTTATTTGTGATCAAAGAAGATGTTTGTAAATAAGAAAAGGGAGGGAAATAAGGTGCAATCCGTTACTGCCAAAGTGGGAAGCGCGCGGGTCCCGATTTAGGGGCGAGACGCGCGCGCGGCCCGTTGACAGTGTCGGAGGCGCCCGCGGGTAAAAATGACAGAATGACAGAAAGACTCTAAAAGTTAATTCTGTTATGCAGTTTAGTCCAAAACTAATGGAATCAGTTAGGAACTTAACCGAAGTAACAGAAATCAACAAAAATAAGTTCAATAAAAATACTTTGTATGCAATCGGGGTGAGAGGTCCAAGGCGGGGTGTCTACAGGTGTACACAAAGAGAATATATAGAGGGTGCACACAGTGGGTGTACACGAGGGATATATATGGAGGGTGCACACAGTGGATGTACACGATGAATATATACAGTGGGTGTACACGAGGGGAATATATGGAGGGTGCACACAGTGGGTGTACACGAGGGATATATATGGAGGTTGCACACAGTGGGTGTACACGAGGGGAATATATGGAAGGTGCACACAGTAGGTGTACACGAGGGATATATATGGAGGGTGCACACAGTGGGTGTACACGTACAAGGGTAGGTATAGAGAGGACATATAAAAAAGAAAACAATTCGATTGATCAAAGCCTTTGTTATTTTGAGAATAATTGTTTGTTTAAGTTATGTATGGTGGTTTGTGGGTCCATTTACCTTTTAATGAATCTTCATTAACAAATATATTTGGGATTAATTCGTCATATAAAGATATAGCAAAAATCAATTGTCAATTAAGATTAATACAATTTTCATAGAGTTGATGTATATGCAAGATTACGTCTCAAGTCTAGAGAGAAAGGAAATAAAGACTCTTTTATTAAAGACTCAAATAGACTAGTCCGAGGTGGACTTTAAAAATCTAACTAATGTCCAAAGTGGACTTTTGCTGGTAAAAAGTAAAAGACTAATGTCCGAGGTGGACTTCTGACTAAAAGACTCTCTAGAACCTACGAAAACTGAAAGAATTTTTTTTTTTTTTTTTTTTTTTTTTAGAAGGAGGTAGCCCCAGTGTAGCTTCTTGCATGCTCGGACTTTGCTTATGCCCATGTATTCCCTTGGCGGGTGATGGCTCCACTATCGATGAGGCTTTGGATCTTTCTCTTCAGATGGAGGCAATTCTCAGTGTCATGTCCAACGTATTGGTGATACTTGCAATGTTTGGAGAGATCCGAGTCTGGTCTTGCATAGTTTGGTTTGAAGTCGAGGAGAGGAGATAACTTGCCTGCTTGAACTAGATTTCGAAGCATTTGTCTAATGGCATACCCAAATCATCGAACTCGTCCTTCTTGTCACGGACTATCTTGGAGGGTGGTTTAGGCACCGGTATTCCTTGTTGATGAGTAGCCATAGGAGGCATCCCAATGGGGAAAGTTTGTGGTGGCGGCCCATACATTTGAGGAGTGTACGGGTGTCGAAACTGAGCAGGAGGGAGAATGCAGTTGAGGTATTCGTAGATGCCGTAGATATCAGTCTGGAGATCTTTCTCGGTGTCCTCTAGGGATTTGTACATCACTTTCTAGAAGCGGTCTGTTTGCTTGAGGAGAACAGTCTCAAAGAAGGCTTCCTGTTCATCGAGAAGGATCCGGGAAATAAGGTGCAATCCGTTACTGCCAAAGTGGGAAGCGCGCGGGTCCCGATTTAGGGGCGAGACGCGCGCGCGGCCCGTTGACAGTGTCGGAGGCGCCCGCGGGTAAAAATGACAGAATGACAGAAAGACTCTAAAGTTAGGTGACGGAGTGGGAAGTACTTAAACACCCACTCCGCCCCGCTTACGCGGGTCTTGCTACTATTGGTGTTCTAATATTTACATGTCCTTCAATTAATTAAATAGAAATGTGCTAACAATTGTGATGAGAAGAAAAGGGGAAATAAAGGGGAAATAAAATAGAATTGTTTTATTTACTTAATGATAAAGATTACATGTAACAAGTAATGTTAAAGAATTACATTAAGAGATGAAGAGAAATTAACATGGTGAATTAAAGTTAAGATTAAAATGTAGGGAGATAACCTTAACTAACTTCAATACGTGAAGTAGTCATGTTGGTCATGTCCCATTAATGGGGATTGCATACATCAAGAAGAAGAAAACAAAGGAAGAAAATGGAGTTGTACCTTGAGAAAGAGGACTTGGAACCTTGACTTGAAGATGGTGTTGTTTGTAGAGAAATGGTTGTGCAACACTTTATGTAGTGTTTGTTTGTAGGGAAAATGTGTTGAGAGAACTTGTGTATAGTTCTTGTGGGGAAGATGAAGTTGGTCCAAAGAAAGTCCAAAGAGTGTAAAAAGAGTCCAAAAAAGAGTCCTTTTCTAAGGTAGAAGATGATGGTTTTTATAGGTAAAAAAGAGAGGGAAAGGTTGGAGGGAAATTGGTCAATCCATGTGAGATGGAATTGACCAATAGAAAATAAGATAAATAAAATAATTAATAAAAGGAAATAAAAGAAAATCAAATGAAATAGAGATGAAATATTTAGTTTTTGGAAGAAGGCTAGAATAAAGGATTTGGTAGTTAATGAAATAAGGGGGGATGAACTTGGATGTAAAAAGAGGTTATTTGTGATCAAAGAAGATGTTTGTAAATAAGAAAAGGGAGGGAAATAAGGTGCAATCCGTTACTGCCAAAGTGGGAAGCGCGCGGGTCCCGATTTAGGGGCGAGACGCGCGCGCGGCCCGTTGACAGTGTCGGAGGCGCCCGCGGGTAAAAATGACAGAATGACAGAAAGACTCTAAAAGTTAATTCTGTTATGCAGTTTAGTCCAAAACTAATGGAATCAGTTAGGAACTTAACCGAATTAACAGAAATCAACAAAAATAAGTTAAATAAAAATACTTTGTATGCAATCGGGGTGAGAGGTCCAAGGCGGGGTGTCTATGGAGCCCCTCGGCGACGTGGATTGCAAAGCAAAACGCGTCGACGAAAGTAAAAACACCCGCCGAGGACATCGACAAAGAAAAAGAAAGAAAAGAAAGCAAAGACTCGATGAAATCAGTAAATTTGAAATTGCTAGAGATAGGGGTGCGCTCCCTGTGTGAGCGTCTTTTGTTGGTAGAGGGGGTGGCATGATCCGTTGGTAAACCTGGCGGCTGAATCCGTTAAGTGAGGCCGTTAGTGAACCCTTGAATGAGGCCGTTAGTGAACCTTTGAGGAGGCCGTTAGTGAACCTTTGAATGAGGCCGTTAGTGAACCTTTGAGGAGTCCGTTAGTGAACCTTGAGGCCGTTAGTGAACCTTTGAAGAGGCCGTTAGTGAACCTTGAGGCCGTTAGTGAACATTTGAGGAGGCCGTTAGTGAACCTTTGAATGAGGCCGTTAGTGAACCTTCGAGGAGGCCGTTAGTGAACCTTTGAATGAGGCCGTTAGTGAACCTTTGAGGAGGCCGTTAGTGAACCTTGAGGCCGTTAGTGAACCTTTGAAGAGGCCGTTAGTGAACCTTGAGGCCGTTAGTGAACCTTTGAGGAGGCCGTTAGTGAACCTTTGAATGAGGCCGTTAGTGAACCTTCGAGGAGGCCGTTAGTGAACCTTTGAAGAGGCCGTTAGTGAACCTTTGAGGAGGCCGTTAGTGAACCTTCATTGACGAATCCGTTAGTGAAATCCGTTGATGAGGCCGTTAGTGAACCTTCGAGGCCGTTAGTGAACCTTTGTTGACGAATCCGTTAGTGAAATCCGTTGATGAGGCCGTTAGTGAACCTTCGAGGCCGTTAGTGAACCTTTGAGGAGGCCGTTAGTGAACCTTCGTTGACGAATTCGTTAGTGAAATCCGTTGATGAGGCCGTTAGTGAACCTTCGAGGCCGTTAGTGAACCTTTGTTGACGAACCCGTTAGTGAAATCCGTTGATGAGGCCGTTAGTGAACCTTCGAGGCCGTTAGTAAACCTTTGTTGACGAATCCGTTAGTGAAATCCGTTGATGAGGCCGTTAGTGAACCTTCGAGGCCGTTAGTGAACCTTTGTTGTCGAATCCGTTAGTGAAATCCGTTGATGAGGCCGTTAGTGAACCTTCGAGGCCGTTAGTGAACCTTTGTTGTCGAATCCGTTAGTGAAATCCGTTGATGGGGCCGTTAGTAAACCTTCGAGGCCGTTAGTGAACCTTTGTTGACGAATCCGTTAGTGAAATCCGTTGATGAGGCCGTTAGTGAACCTTTGACGAATTGCTGCTTTGAAGCCGTGTGCTGTTTGGCGTTGCAGTTGACTTTTGCGGGGATGCGGGCATGGTTGACTATGGACCATTTTCTGCTGGGGATGAAGTGCCTAGAGTTGCAGATGCTGTTTGACTTCGCGGTGGTACCTGTTATGTGCTTTGCAGGTATATGTGCTAGTGCAAGAAGATGCATGAAGTGTGAAATGAAGAGAGAAATTGTGCTCGTGGTGCAAGCAGTTTTGCATGAGAGAGAGATTTGCAAGAATGAAGAAATTGCTTTTGTGTACTGTGTGATTTTGAGGAAAGTATTAATGAATGATGTTCATACCTTCACTTACCATTACCGCTTGAGTGGAGATGGATTTCTGATGTCCGCGGAGGATGCTTTGATGGAGAATGTCCATTCTTTGGATGTTGATGAGAGAACGCTCTTGATGATGGGTTGGCGAGATGGTACTCTGGATGATGGGTTGGTCGTGCCAAAGGCTGCCTACGTATCCCTTGAAGGGAATCAGACCAGCGTAGTTCAAGGATGATGGAGAACTCTGGGGAAGAAGCTATGGAGCAAGGCAAAGTAAAGCACATACTTTTGCACAAGTAAAGAAAAAGAAAAAGAAAAAGAGAAAATCTTTTTTTTTTTTTTTTGGAAAAGAATATATACACATGCGAGAAAAGGATTTTTAGTTCGTGGGTGAACCATTTTAGCCATTGTGTGTTTGTAAAGCCAACCCAAGATCAAGTCATGTGCGATCGAAGTCCGGATTGCCTTGCTTGAATTCTGTCGTTGTCGTCGTCGTGCCCAACGAAGATTGATGTCTAACCCCGCCGGTGTGCCCAACGAAGATTGATGTATAACCCCGCCGGTGTGTCTGACGAAGATTGATGTCTAGCCCCAAGAGATTTGTCGATTATGGGGCTTGAAAAGACTTTTGATGCCGAGATAAGGGGTCGCTGATTGTGAAGCCCCTAGATCGCCTTTGATGCCAAATTTGGAGTGACTTGCATAGCCCCAAGATAAATCAGCTCTTTGGTCCACTCAAATGAATCGTCTTTTGTTGTTGACGTGAGCAAACTCCAAGCTTCGAGAGATTGCTAAGTCCCAAATGTCATGGACTTGGTGCTTGCGGGCTTGGAGATGGTGAAATGTGAGGACTTTTCATTGTAAAGTTACCAAATTATCTTGTGATCGGCTCGGCATTGAGCGCGGATGTACCGTCGGGTAGAATTCTTGATAGAGATCCCCTTCTTGCTCTTACTGGGGAGATGAATGGCCTCATTGTGGTCGATACCCAAATGGCTGAGGGCTTATGTCAAAGGATGCAGTAATGTCTTGCGGTGCCGTCGAGGTCGCGGAGGATAAGGTCTTGGCGTGATAAAGCCTCAAATGTGTATGCTTGCTTGACTCTTCTTGAGTTGAACTAATGACGGATCTTCGGATGCAACTAGTGCTGTGGCCCAACTTTATCTGAGCTGCACCTTATGCTTTTGATCTTGGAGAAGGGGGTGCTAAATTGCAGAAACATTGGGATTGGCCGTGGCATTTCCCGCTATAACCCTGTTTTGATTAGAGTTTAGAATATTGAATCTTTTTTCTTTTCTCTAAGACTTTCTTCAAAATCTCGCTGTGAGTTCTAACAAAAATCATCAACTTCATTCATAACATCGGAGTCTTCATTTAAAACCAAGAGGCCTTTGACTTGAAGTGTTGAGAGACCCTTTGAAGCTTGATCCCTTTCATGGAGACTACTCCCAAATTGCATTGCTCGAGTATTGTTGCCCAAAAGACTGTCGGTCGCGAAGCCCCAATATTACCCTTTGCTCGGATTACTGTAATGCCGTAGCCCAAAAGATTGTAGATTGCGAAGCCCGTTGAGACCTTCGGTGCCGAATTGAGGAAGCTTCCAATGTTACACATGACTTGGCTGGGGATACTGCTGGGGAGTTAATTGCTCTTTGCCGAGGGAGCCTTTAAGACTTGACCGTAGCCCTTATAGTGCCATCATTGATTGCGAGAAAGGTCCATCCTTGATTGGGGGAACGAGCACGGGCACACGTGACAAGAGGGCTTTTTGACATCCCTTTTGAGAGACTTTGAGGATAGTCTCACACATCTTTTTCGAGCATAGCCCCTAGGTCTTGTTGATTATCAAAAGAAGCCCTTGTTCTCGGGTCATATAGCCCCTAGGGCGTCACCATTTGTTGAGCAAAGCAAGAGTGACCCATCCTCGTGCGAGGGAACAATCATGAGAGGACATGGCAAGAGCTACTCCATTTTTCAGGAGCCTTACGACGTACTTTAGAAGCACATACTTGAAGAAGCTTTGAAAACTGAGACACATGTTGTTGCTATTTGCTGCTCAAGCCAATTGACTAGCTATGGGTTATTTGTGCAACCTCGTGCCTTTTTGTGATGGGCTCGTTCTCGGATGGGTCTTGGCTACCACGGGCCTTCTTTTCATGAACCCAAAAATGCACACTGCTGGAGAATGATGCCGATAACCCAAGACAACCTTTGATGGTGCTATATCTTGTCGAGCCTTTTGCAATACCAAAGTTGACTCGGTGGGGAATTGACTTGCTGAGGAGATTCAATGTAGAACTTGTCTTCTTTAGAGGCCGGGGATCTCCATTTCTCTTTCCCTTCTCTCTCTCACTCTCTCATTTTTTTTTTATGACGCACCCTGTTTTTTGCCTAGACCGCCCTTTCGGGTTTTCAATCTAGCGGGCATCTCTTTTGTGTCTTCATCATTTTTTTTTGACTCAATTGATGAGGAAGTGTGCATTGACTCTAGCTGAGGAGATAAGACATGTGATTTTGCGGTAGAGACCTTTTGTCACTAATGATGAGTGACATTGACTTGACTAGGGAAGTGTCCCTAGTATTGACATGTATTTTTTATTGAATCGAATGACTCGCGAAGGCAAGTAAGTCATTAAGAGAGAAGAGAAGGAAAGCCCCAATTTGATTGCAAGGAATTGGGAGTATGCAGAAAGAATAGAAGTCCCTAGACTCGACAAGGAGCGCGAAATGATTCCAAATCTAAGAAAGTTGTTCAATCTTTTTGGTGACTAATTCATTGGCAAATGAATCGTACAAAGATATCTTGACAAGTTCGAGATGAAGGCCAATCACCATAACGCGCTAGGGCTAAACATATCTTCTTTCTTGCATGAGACCGGACCCGCAGGTTGCCTACGTTCCTCCAGTGTAGAGGCTCAGGTCACCGTAGTTCTTGTGGATTCTCCATTCGTAGTGATGGTTGTTGCTTCGTCACTCATCGGTGGAATGATGTTGATCTTGATGTGAACTTCTTTGATTGAGGGGGGATTTTTTTTTTTTTTTTTTTTTTGTGCTCTAACTTTTGCCTAGGTTGATTTGAAGAGTTCAACCTAGCGAGCAATTTTTTTTTTTTTTTTTTTTTTAATCCCCCCTTTGAAACATTGCTTGATTTTTCTCCATGGTTGTTGCTTCACATTTGATGTCTTGGCTTTGTCTTCGTCATTGATGATGTTGCCTTCGTCACAATGTTTAGCCCCTAGGCGTTCAAGTGATGGCCTTCATTCCAAAACTCGTTTAGACATCTTTTCATCATTTTGCCAAGAATTAGATTGAACAACTTGGAAGAGTGTATGAGGACAAGAACGAATTTTTATTTGATAAGATCGACTCAAACATTGACATGAGAAGGAAGAAAACTTAATGCACACAAAAGAGGACTTTGACTCTTTTTTTTTATCCTATTTCTAGGTAGAGAAAGAGAAACGGAGATTGTTGTCGTCATCCCCCATGTCGTTGTAGTCCTCATTGTCGTTGTAGTCTTCCATGTCACTACATTCTTCCATGTCATTGTTTGGGAACCCTTTGTCGTTGAAGCTTGTATCATAGGAGGACTCGGCCACTTCTCGTAGCAAATTGTCAATTCTAACCCCCGCATCATACATGCTTGAAAAATCGGAGTGAAAAGCCCCACTAAGATGAGTGCGGTAGTCCATTTTCAAACACTTCAAGAAGATGTCCATTTGTTCCTTCTTGGAAGGCCTATCAACCATCTCGGCTAGCTTGTCATTCCAACGGCGATAGAAGTCCCCAAATGATTCATTACCCATTTGCACGGTGCTCTCTAATTCCTTCTTGGTGGGGCGGAATATGGAGTTGCCTTGATATTGTGACTTGAAGGCAAGCATAGCGGCATCCCAGTTGAGGCGGGTGGAAACTGGAAGACCCATATACCAATCTTTTGCGACCCCCTCGAGAGTAAGCGGGAAGCATTGTGCCATTATTTGAGGAGACACTTTCTTTGGTAGCATGACCCAAATGTAGGAGTCGACATGAGCGTCGGGGCAAGAGGTGCCTTTGAACTTGCCAATATCGGGCATCTTGAATTTTTCGGGAAGAGCCTCCATTGTGTTCATGAGGAGGGAAGCTTGATGGAGATCGGTGCTCGGGCCCTTGTGCAAATTTAGCCCACTAAGCCTTTGGTCAATGTAGGACATGAGAGTGTTGACCAAACCGGTATCAATGCTTTGAACCTTTCCTTCATTCGTGAGCCCCTTTAATCGGTTCTTGAGTCGAGCAACTTCTTTCTCGTGGAACGTTTTCACATGCTTGTAACGAGCTCGCCATAGATCATCCTTGCGGCGGACATTCTAGGCTAGTGTATCAACTTTCTCTTTCAATGCTTCCACCATGCGGAATAACCCTTCGTTGGACACGGGAATGCCGTTGTCGTTGCCATTTGAAGCCATTGGACCTATGGAGAGAACATGGTTGATCTTAGGATGGCCCCACAAACACCTTTTGAGTAGAGTAACTTCACCCACAACAAAGGAAAAAGACTCAACCACATAAAGAAAAAGACATTTTTTTTTTGTTTACAAAGTCGGAAGGACGGAGTCCTTTTTGGGATTTCTAGAAAAATGGTGGAATCGTCACACTAGTATATAGACCTTCTCGCGGTCCCATATACTCATCGGATTCCACCACGCTTGTGATACCTACATGTGACGGGATTAAACTAAATTAATGTAGTAAAGCATACATGCGGGGACGAATTTTTATTTTCGTCCATAATAACCACTTTTGGGGACGGAGTTTTATTTCGTCCATTGCAACAAGTTGGCATGTATGATTTGAAGACATTAGTTTAGGGAAATCTCGACACATGGAAACCGACTTGAGTCACGGAGTGTTAGACCCTAACTAGAATTGTGTGGTTTGTGCTCGGCTTGAATATGAGGCTCAAAGGTCACCCCCGGCATGTAGTCATGAACTACGCCCAGGGCTGAGGTTGACCGCTTCGGAAGAGTCAAGGTCGGGTGGAGGTTGAAACTTCCTAGGACGGGCCTCGACGGGTTTGGGGTTGGACTTGTGCGACTCGATAGTGAGCAGTTGATAAGAATATGTGCATGTAGTGTGAGGTCTAACATGTGACAAAACATTTTTTTTTCAAAGGAAATAAAAAAACAAATAAGCACATAATTACAACTTTCGAATCACCCGTGTGACCGATAAAACAAACAGAAAATAAAAGAAGTTATGTGCAGGCCCGGTGCCCACACATTGTCATTCTGCTCTGTTCTGTTCTGGGAATGCGCCCAGAAGCGCGCGCATTGGGTGGCCTATGCGGAAGGCGCGCGCGGTGGACAAAGAGGGGCAGAGGCGCCCGATTCTAGGCAGTACTTGCGAATCAGTGGGTTCAAGGGATTGCCTTGACCCTAAATAAAAAAATCTTTCCCCTGCAGTAATTGTTAGCACAGAAACATGGAATTGAAGGACAAGAAAGGAGGCGGACGATTCTGGTAATTGGGGTCGGACGCGCGCGCTTTAGGCCAAGAAGGTCAGAGGCGCGCGCTTCCCACCCTTTTTACCAGAATTCCCAGAAAACAGTAATAAGAACACCAAAAGTTAAGAATGCAAGTTTAACCCTCTAATAAGTCCCCAGCGGAGTCGCCACTGTAGATACCCCGGGAAACCACAACTTGGCTAGAGCGGTGAATTATCCTAGGATGTCTAACTTGTTTTAGATTGTTTAGAGTCGCCACCTTTGGTTTTAAAGGAACATAAGAAAAACCTAGAAATAGCCTAATTTATGTACAAAACCAGAGATTCGGGAGAGAAGGGTCCGGGAGTTAGGTGACGGAGTGGGAAGTACTTAAACACCCACTCCGCCCCGCTTACGCGGGTCTTGCTACTATTGGTGTTCTAATATTTACATGTCCTTTAATTAATTAAATAGAAATGTGCTAACAATTGTGATGAGAAGAAAAGGGGAAATAAAGGGGAAATAAAATAGAAATGTTTTATTTATTTAATGATAAAGATTACATGTAACAAGTAATGTTAAAGAATTACATTAAGAGATGAAGAGAAATTAACATGGTGAATTAAAGTTAAGATTAAAATGTAGGGAGATAACCTTAACTAACTTCAATATGTGAAGTAGTCATGTTGGTCATGTCCCATTAATGGGGATTGCATACATCAAGAAGAAGAAAACAAAGGAAGAAAATGGAGTTGTACCTTGAGAAAGAGGACTTGGAACCTTGACTTGAAGATGGTGTTGTTTGTAGAGAAATGGTTGTGCAACACTTTGTGTAGTGTTTGTTTGTAGGGAAAATGTGTTGAGAGAACTTGTGTATAGTTCTTGTGGGGAAGATGAAGTTGGTCCAAAGAAAGTCCAAAGAGTGTAAAAAGAGTCCAAAAAAGAGTCCTTTTCTAAGGTAGAAGATGATGGTTTTTATAGGTAAAAAAGAGAGGGAAAGGTTGGAGGGAAATTGGTCAATCCATGTGAGATGGAATTGACCAATAGAAAATAAGATAAATAAAATAATTAATAAAAGGAAATAAAAGAAAATCAAATGAAATAAAGATGAAATATTTAGTTTTTGGAAGAAGGCTAGAATAAAGGATTTGGTAGTTAATGAAATAAGGGGGATGAACTTGGATGTAAAAAGAGGTTATTTGTGATCAAAGAAGATGTTTGTAAATAAGAAAAGGGAGGGAAATAAGGTGCAATCCGTTACTGCCAAAGTGGGAAGCGCGCGGGTCCCGATTTAGGGGCGAGACGCGCGCGCGGCCCGTTGACAGTGTCGGAGGCGCCCGCGGGTAAAAATGACAGAATGACAGAAAGACTCTAAAAGTTAATTCTGTTATGCAGTTTAGTCCAAAACTAATGGAATCAGTTAGGAACTTAACCGAAGTAACAGAAATCAACAAAAATAAGTTAAATAAAAATACTTTGTATGCAATCGGGGTGAGAGGTCCAAGGCGGGGTGTCTACAGGTGCACACAAAGAGAATATATAGAGGGTGCACACAGTGGGTGTACACGAGGGATATATATGGAGGGTGCACACAGTGGATGTACACGATGAATATATACAGTGGGTGTACACGAGGGGAATATATGGAGGGTGCACACAGTGGGTGTACACGAGGGATATATATGGAGGTTGCACACAGTGGGTGTACACGAGGGGAATATATGGAAGGTGCACACAGTAGGTGTACACGAGGGATATATATGGAAGGTGCACACAGTGGGTGTACACGTATAAGGGTAGGTATAGAGAGGACATATAAAAAAGAGAAAACAATTCGATTGATCAAAGCCTTTGTTATTTTGAGAATAATTGTTTGTTTAAGTTATGTATGGTGGTTTGTGGGTCCATTTACCTTTTAATGAATCTTCATTAACAAATATATTTGGGATTAATTCGTCATATAAAGATATAGCAAAAATCAATTGTCAATTAAGATTAATACAATTTTCATAGAGTTGATGTATATGCAAGATTACGTCTCAAGTCTAGAGAGAAAGGAAATAAAGACTCTTTTATTAAAGACTCAAATAGACTAGTCCGAGGTGGACTTTAAAAATCTAACTAATGTCCAAAGTGGACTTTTGCTGGTAAAAAGTAAAAGACTAATGTCCGAGGTGGACTTCTGACTAAAAGACTCTCTAGAACCTACGAAAACTGAAAGACTTTTTTTTTTTTTTTTTTTTTTAGAAGGAGGTAGCCCCAGTGTAGCTTCTTGCATGCTCGGACTTTGCTTATGCCCATGTATTCCCTTGGCGGGTGATGGCTCCACTATCGATGAGGCTTTGGATCTTTCTCTTCAGATGGAGGCAATTCTCGGTGTCATGTCCAACGTATTGGTGATACTTGCAATGTTTGGAGAGATCCGAGTCTGGTCTTGCATAGTTTGGTTTGAAGTCGAGGAGAGGAGATAACTTGCCTGCATGAACTAGATTTCGAAGCATTTGTCTAATGGCATACCCAAATCATCGAACTCGTCCTTCTTGTCACGGACTATCTTGGAGGGTGGTTTAGGCACCGGTATTCCTTGTTGATGAGTAGCCATAGGAGGCATCCCAATGGGGAAAGTTTGTGGTGGCGGCCCATACATTTGAGGAGTGTACGGGTGTCGAAACTGAGCAGGAGGGAGAATGCAGTTGAGGTATTCGTAGATGCCGTAGATATCAGTCTGGAGATGTTTCTCGGTGTCCTCTAGGGATTTGTACATCACTTTCTAGAAGCGGTCTGTTTGCTTGAGGAGAACAGTCTCAAAGAAGGCTTCCTGTTCATCGAGAAGATTTCGGGAGAAGGTCGCTTGCTCTCTGAGGATAGTCTCATAGTGGGCCGCTTGCTTGTCGAGGAGAGTCTCATAGAAGGCTTCTTGCTTGTTGAGAGCGGTGTCAAGATGGTCCGTTTTCTCGTTGATGATGGCGTTGAAGTGGACCATTTTCTCATTGAGAACGGTGTTAGGGTGGAGAGTTGTCTCGAGATTTTGGGTGGCAGCTTCGGTTGTGACTGTGATGATCCCTTCGGCAGACATGATGCAGGATTCTGTAATTGTTGGGGAGGAGTTAAGTCTTTGAATTATATTAGACTCATAATTAATGATAAGGCATCGTTATAAAATTATTTTTTTTATAAAAAATACTCGATCTCCGTTTTTTTTAAATGTTCTTTGAATGAAAAGACTAAATGTTTGACTGGGCCGGAGCTGCCTATGTTCTCCTTACCATGTGGGAGTGGTCCCACACAATGAGAGGCTCAGGTCACCGTAGTTCAGGTTAGTGAGAGAGTGACCGTAAGAGGTCAGTGATTTTGAAAACCATAAGTATTAGAGGATGACCGTAGAGGTCTAAAAGTAAGTGGAGATGACTCGGTCCTTGGTTAGGTATAGGTGGAGGGACCCTAGGCAAGGTGGCTTTTTTACTTGAAGTCGGGTAAGGTTTGACATGGGTAGGCCAAGAGGTAGGTCGTCTAAGATCGGCTAGCTTGACTAAAGGTGGGGTCAAGATTAATGATTGACCTAGATGGGTCAAGGTGACGGATTGACCTAGACGGGTCAAGGCGATAGGTTGATCTAGACGGGTCGAGATGTCGGGTTGACCTAGACGGGTCGAGATGTCGGGTTGACCTAGACGGGTCGAGACATGGGTAGATTGACCTAAATGGGTGAAAGATAGGTAGGTTGACCTAAGCGGGTCGAAGTTGACGTAAGAGGTCAAAGGTTGACCTAGATGGGTCTAGAAGATGGGGTATCCTAGGTGGCTTAGAGGTAGGTCGGTTGACCAAAGTTGGCCAAAGTTTGACCTAGATGGGATGGCATTGAGTAAGTTGACCTAGGAAGGTCAGAGGTTAACTAGGGTTGACCTAGACGGGTCAAGGGTTGACTAGAGTTGATCTAGGGTAGACGGGTTGACCTAGACGGGTCAAAGGTTGACTAGAGTTGATCTAGGGTAGACTAGGTTGACCTAGACGGGTCTAAGGTTTGACTAGAGTTGATCTAGGGTAGACACACGCAACACGATGAATGATTTTAGTTAAGATTAGGATTACTTGTTTTGATAAGTGTTCTTAACTCGATCAAAGTTCATGGTTTAGAAATGAACAAGGATTAACCTCGACCGCTTCACAAGTGAATACGGCGAGTTAGATAGCCCGGGTGCCACGAAGATAGAGGCGACAAGATCACCAAAATATGTGCACTCAGCGGAGTATCCAGTAGGGTGTGTAGTGTGACACGGACTAGTGGTAGTGTGCCATTTGATTACGTATTTTTAAGAATGATATGCAATGCACGAGAGAAGTCTACAAGCATAACAATTGATAGTAATAGATATTAAGCATGAAACGAACATAATAGAGTAGATCTAGACCATCGAAACATACTATGCACACATAAACCTACAAGAAATCGTTAGAAGCAATTTTGCAGAAAAGGGGTGCGCGGGGCAGTTAGAACACACACAAAATCATGACGTTAATGAAAGTTAGACCCTCTTAAGTTTTGAAAAAAGGTTTTTTCGAAAACAAGTCCCCAGCAGAGTCGCCACTGTGAATACGTGAGATGAAAATTGAGAGTCGCCACGTTGTTTTATTTGTTGTTAAAACATTAAGAAAACCATTTATGAGAATAATAGGGTTCGGGGGTCAAATTACAATAAGAGAAGAATTTTCATGTGATCACTCCTATTGCCCGATGAATCGTCTTTCTATAATTATCAATGTGTGTGTGTGTGTTAGTGTTTGAGACCGGATCCGAAGATTTCCTACATTCTTCTCATCGTGAGAAGCTCAGGTCGGTGTAGTTCATTGATGAATTAGAATGGGGAGAGATGAAGCGGGATCATGCATATAGAGGGGGAAGATTAGGGTTAGAAGTAGTTCCTAGATCATATTAGGGTTTAATGAAACCCTAGGATCATCATCGGCTATGGCACGTGCACATAAATAGGGATTACAATCCTAGATCCAGCATATCATGTATGTATAAGACGTAAATCTAACATTATAACAAGAACATCATGAATACATATGAATGAACACATAAACATGAAGATCGCTACCCTAGTTATAGCATTTATTATGAACTTAGACTAAGAACATGAAGAACACATGAAGAACATATGAATATGGATGCATAAACATAATGAAAACATGCATAATAAAAGTAATATGTGACCTATATCTAATGCGGGTTTCGTGGAAACCCTAGATCATCATCGGTCAAGAACACGAACGATGAACAAAACCCTAGATCTTACAAAATATGAAGGAATATAATAGATCTAAGAAGATTATGTAGTAATAACGCGTTACAAACCGATTAAAGAGGCTTCGAAGGTTGAATCTTCCCTCCTTTGGTTGATGGCGGCGATGAATCTCTTTGATGATCAAAGCAAGACCAAAGAGAGGGTTTGGGAGGGTTTTGATAGGGAGAGAGAGAGGATGGGAAGAGCTTCTGTTAGCTTTTTCCCGTAGGTTTCTGGTGTAATCAATAGCTGAGAGGAGAGGCCTATTTATAGGGAAAAACTGAGAAAAGGACATACTGGCCGCACGGCCGAGCAGTGGCCGCACGGCTCCTAAGTGGCCGTACGTCTTGATCCTCCGGATTTGGTGATTAGAACGATCTCAACGAATCCTTATCATTTTGTTCACGGGATTTGTCCATTATCCTGATGGAATTCGATCTACAACTGATTTCGTCTGTCAGGGAATTTGGGAGTCTGTCGGATAGGTCCCTGTCAGGTTATAATTGCCTAAAAGGTCCTTAGATATATCTAAAGGTCTAAGAAGTCCTAAATCTTCAGATCGGGTACTAACAGTTTCACAAGGAGTTGTGGAACCTATTCAGAATACTCAAGTTCCTCGCAGAACTGGTAGGGTGCGATCCGAACCTGAGAGATATGGATTTCTCATGACGGATAGCAATGAAGTGGAAGTCATAGTTAATGACGAACCTACTTCCTTTCAAGAAGCGATGTCCGCTCATGATTCAGATAAATGGCTTGGAGCCATGGAATCTGAAATTAAGTCCATGTATGATAATCAAGTTTGGAACTTGATTGATGCGCCCGAAGGTGTAAAAACCATAGGATGCAAGTGGGTTTTCAAAAACAAAACAGACATGGATGGAAAGGTGCATACTTATAAAGCTAGACTTGTAGCGAAAGGCTATAGGCAAATTTGTTGGTAGTGGTGCCCTACGCACGTTTTGTAAACGTTGTAATTGTTATCATTTATTTCATATCAATAAAGAAATGTTTTGATTATTATTATTGTTCATGTTTACTTATAATAATCTCCGTCCCTAGTACTTGTTAAGCACTAGTATAAAGGCTAAATGATCATGGGATGATCATGTTAGATTTATGGGTACTTGTTTGAAACAAGGTACTGGACATGACCCGCTGTATGAGATTTATGTCATGGTCTATGTCGAACATATATCTTATATTAGTTATGTCATTCGAATCCTTAGACATGAAGTTATTATAGTCTTCCACTTGATGAACATTATGTTTGACATATTCAAACGCTACCTTAACACGGTAGTTATAAAGGGTATGATTGGCATAGTCGGATTCAGGTAGGGAAGAATAATAAGCTAAATGGATTTGTCCCTCCACGGAGAGATCTCAAGCTTGGGCCTCTCGTAGGAATGATGTTGATGAAATGTTCGGCCGGACTCAAATGAATTGATTGGATCAATGTCATTTGGATTATCAACATATTCGGAATCGAGAAAGTATTGAACAAAACAAGTTGACTGTTTGACCATGACTTGTGTTCAAAGACATCGTGGACAAAAGGATTGTGACATATTCTAAAGGAATGCGAACTTGTATCTAGTTATACTATTTGGGTAGGTATGGAGGTTTGCTAGAACCTAATCATATCTTATGGTTCATGTTTGAACCCATTGCCAACTTAGTATAATCCTAGAGGGTCACACATAATAGAACGAATCTTTAAAAGGACTAAATTGGAATTTTTCAGAAATCTGGCCAGGCGGGCGACCGCCTAAAAGGGACCGGGCGACCGCCCAAAGTTGGACGACCGCACAGCCTTCTTTGGGCGGCTGCACAGTAGTGTCGGGTGGCAGATTCCTAATTTGATTAGGAAACGAATTTTGGACGATTTTTGACACAAGTTTCCTATTTGGAATAGGTCCTACTTGTGTATAAAAGACCAAATTCGGCCAGCACTCTTCACTATTGTTTTGTGTGAGTCTCCAAAGAGTTTGAGAGAGGTTTTATTTTGTTCTAAGACATCTTTGATTGAAGAATAAAATAATACACAAATAAAATTCCATATAGTCATATTAAATTGTGAAAGTGTGTTTCATAATTTTGGTCTAGCAACCAAGATCAAGAAGCTCCTTGATATTCGTTCGTGGTGTGGATACCGCTAGAGGGTGAAGCTTATCATCTTCAAAGTTCGTGTTCTTGCTTTCATTGTGATCAAGCTTCAAATCTCCATCAAGATCAAAGCTAGAATTCAAAGTCATCAAGGGTTAGTTTTTCCTCTATTCATATTGTAGTATTTGATTTAATCATATGAACGGATCTATGGGCTTTGGGTTTCATAAATTTTTAAATGCTAAATTCCGCTGCGCATGTTACTACGAAACCCAACAAAATTCAAGGTATTGACGATGATGAAACCTTTTCACCCGTAGCAATGATTAAGTCTATAAGAATTTTACTTACCATAGCCGCATATTTTGATTATGAGATATGGCAAATGGATGTCAAAACAGCGTTCCTTAACGGGAACTTACTTGAGGATGTTTATATGACACAACCTGAAGGTTTTGTAATTCCAGAAAATTCTAACAAAGTATGCAAATTGCAAAGATCCATTTATGGATTCAAGCAAGCCTCTAGGAGTTGGAATCTTCGATTTGATGAATCGGTCAAAGAGTTTGGCTTCATCAAGAACGAAGATGAACCTTGTGTATACAAGAAGATTAGTGGGAGCGTAGTGTTATTTCTAGTACTATATGTTGACGACATATTGCTCATGGGAAACGACATTCCTGCACTGCAGTCCGTAAAGACTTGGTTAGGAAAATGTTTTTCCATGAAAGATATAGGAGAAGCCGCTTATATCCTTGGCATAAGGATCTATCGTGATAGATCCAACAAATTTATTGGTTTAAGTCAAGATACATATATTAACAAAGTTCTTAAGAGATTTCGCATGGAAAACTCTAAGTAGAGGAAATTTGCCAATAGGTCATGGCATAACTCTAAGCAAGAATCAGTGTCCTAAGACGACTGATGAGCGCGAGAGAATGATTGGGATTCCATATGCTTCAGCAATTGGATCAATCATGTATGCCATGATATGTACTAGACCCGATGTCTCGTATGCTTTGAGCATGACGAGTAGATACCAATCAGATCCTGGTCAGAGTCACTGGATTGCAGTCAAGACGATTCTTAAGTACTTGCGAAGGACTAAAAATTCGTTCTTGGTGTATGGAGGTATGGAAGATGATCTTGTTGTACGTGGTTACACATATGCAAGCTTCTAAACCGACAAGGATGATTCAAGATCACAATCTAGATTTGTATTTATGCTAAATGGAGGTGCTATTAGCTGGAAGAGTTCTAAGCAAAGTACTGTCGCAGATTCTACAACTGAAGCTGAATATATTGCTGCATCCGATGCTGCTAAAGAGGCTGTTTGGATTAAGAAGTTCATTGGTGAACTAGAGGTGGTTCCTAGTAGTGCTAATCCAATAGACCTTTATTGTGATAATAATGGTGCTATTGGTCAAGCAAAGGAACCAAGATCACATCAGAAATCCAAACACATACTTAGGCGTTTTCATATCATTCGAGAGATCGTTGATAGAGGAGACGTAAATATATGCAGAATACCGATTGATGATAACATTTCCGACCCATTAACAAATGGTCTTCCACAAGCAAAGCATGATGGTCATGTTAGGTCTATAGGTATTCGATACATTAATTAGGCCTAGTGCAAGTGGGAGATTGTTAGTGTTGTATGCTCTAGGCACGTTGTCTGAACGATTAATGTTATCTATTGATTATGTTTTAATAAAGATATTAAATGTTTGATTATTATATCCTTTGCATGTTTATTATAATAATCCCCGTCCCTAATAATTATGATTAATTGTTAGTATAATTTTAATAGATAATCATATGATGATTATGGTGTATGGGATACAATTAAACTTATGGGTATTTGTCGGAGAACGAATACTGGACTGACCCGTATGAGATTTATGTCATGGTCACAATGTCATAATTAAGTCTCATATAGTTATATTATTGAATCCTTAGACCTGAGATTATTACAGTCTTCCACATGATGAACATTACGTTTCACATATTCAAACGTTACCCTTAAACGGGTAGCTATAAAGAATGTGATTGGCATAATCAGATTCATGTTGGGAAGAGTAATAAGTCAAGATGGAATTTGTTCCTCGTCAAGAGAGATGTCAAGCTTTGGCCACTCGATGAATAGTATTAATGAAATGCATGGCCGTGCTCAAATATGATTTGTACTATCTATATATTCAGAATCGAGAAAGTATTGAATATTGTAAGTTGACCATTGATCATGGCTTACGTTCATTGACATCGTGAACAAAGAGATTATGATATGTTAACGAACTTTGACAACTTATATCATTTGGGTAATCATGATGGCCTGCTAGGTTCCGCTCATGATTTATGAGACAAAGTGTGTTTGGGCTCATTGTCAACTTGATATAATCATATGGAGTCACACACAAGAGAACGAATTGTTAAAAGGGAAAAATGGCAGATTTTTGGTCTGCCACGACCGCGCCATTTATAAGGCACAACTGTGCCATAAATCGACCAAAGGCAAGTGACTGGCGCACCATTTGGCACGACCATGCCAGATACAACGCACGACCGTGGCAATATTGGCGGCTGGGAAGGAAGGCTCGAAGTGATTGGCATGACCGTGCCAGTTTTAGGGCACGACCGTGCCAGAGCTGTCGGCCAGGAAATCTTGCAGAGCAAATTATGATGGGATTTGGGTTTCCTAAGTCCTTAAGGGTTAAGGACTTAGACCTGAATAAATACCTCTTCATTAGCCATTGTATATGATTGATTCACTTGTTTGGAGAAACATTATTATTGATTGAGATTGAGAATCAAGATCAATAATTCATAAAATAATATAGTCCCTTTTGATCTAGCAGTCAAGATTAAGAAAGAGCTCTTAATATTTGTTCGCGTGTGGATATCCATAGAGGGTGATTTCTTTATCATCTTTCTGTTCGTGTTCCTGCGTTCGTGATTCGGAGAAGCGCGAAGAACCCAAGACTCAAGATCAAGAAAAGAATAAACGCGTATACTTGTATTCATTGTAGATGTATTTGTCATAATCATATGAATGGATCTATAGGCTTTGGGTTTCATAAAATTTTAAATACTTAATTCCGCTGCGCATGTTACTACGAAACCCAACAAACCTCACAAATGAAATTGTCAGATTCTGCATTTTTGCTTGACTCGAAGGACTGGGGACCGCCAAATCTTTAGACTTGGACAACTTAGTTTTTCCCATGGCAAGAAATTGAAGACGAAAAAGAGAAGAGAAATTACCTCTGATTCTTCACCGTAGAGAGAGAGAAAGGAAGACTATGAAGAAGAAAGGAAAGAAAAACTCTTTATTAACCCTACCTCTCAAGTTTCCTATAACCTAGCAAAAACGTTCATTGCCCTAGACATCTAATCCTGTACGTCCAATCAACTCAACCGCAAGAGATTCATGAACCTGTTAGAAGTATGTAGAAACTAACCTTTTAACCCGCCGTAAAAAGTAAGTTTGGGGGCAATTGTTATGGGTAAAATTTACATGACGACATCTTCAAGGATTTCGACATCCTGATAATTACAGCACGGTAAGTATTTAATTTATTTATTGTGTTCTTAATAAAATTTTGTGCAGATTAAACACGTGACAATTTAAAGACATATGAGGATTCTTATCAACTGCAACTAGACGTGATCATAAAGGGGATAGTGGCCGAGTTTTTAGCTTAGTTGGTTAGATTAGAGATTAGTCTATCTTATTCTTGTATTTAAACCTAGCTAAGAGGCGGCACAAACACACGCTCACATATTCATTATTAGAATCCGACATAGCTTTCATTGTAACTCAGTACATCAATACAACCGTTTAGGGGTGGTAGGTTCTCAGAAACACCTCCAGAGGTTTTGTGCTGGCAAGATCATTTTCTCAAGGGCTTTTCTCGTATACATCATTGTCCCATTATTATTTATCATCTTCATTCAAAAATTATATTCCATTGCACCCTTCTTTCGAGTCTAAGATCAAACACTTTTTCGCTTAATTTAGTTCTTATTGTTTTTTCACCAAAACACTAAGCATTTGTGAATTTGAAACAGTTGTTGCCAGATTATTTTTGTTACTTCCTCCGTCTCAAAGTATATGTTTACCTTTTCATTTGCACGGAGATTAAAAAGTGGTGGAAGTGATGTAAGTGTTGTGAGTATAAAAAGTAAAGTAGAAAAGAGAATAAGTGGGAGGAATATTAAGTTGATTGTTGTTGTGAGTATAAAAGTAAAGTAAGGGAGAGAAAGAGTGGGAGAATAGTAAAGATTCATTGCCCTTTAAGAAGAAAGTGTATATATACTCTGAGACAAAGTAAAAAAAAAGGTGGACATAACTCTGAAGATGAAACTGTTACTTTTTGCAAAACTGCTATTAATTTTGAAAGTTAAAGTGTTACTTTTTGAAGATAAAACTGTTACTTTTATCAGAACAGTGTGTTACATCTCAAGAGACGAGTGACCCATTTTTTTGTGTTAAAAATTATGTTGTTCTTTTTTAAAAATTCAAATCATATCATGACCTATCTAGTTTGATTCGTCTTGTCGAGACGAACGCAACAATATTTTTATA
This sequence comes from Campanula takesimana, assembly GCA_026119855.1. Taxonomy (NCBI): domain Eukaryota; kingdom Viridiplantae; phylum Streptophyta; class Magnoliopsida; order Asterales; family Campanulaceae; genus Campanula; species Campanula takesimana. Next base: position 355,993 of record JAOWBW010000197.1, on the reverse strand, counting down.
TTTTTTTTCGACTTCAAAATCTCAAGATATAGCATTTTAAAGTTAGGGATGGACTCTTAAAAGACCGTCTCACGACGTGAGACGGCTCACAGCCAAGCCGAGCCAAGCCAAATAAATTTCCCCTCCAACTTTGTTTTTCCAAACCATTTTTTGCTCGCCAGCAAAAGTAACACTTTTTATAAAGAAATGTAACAATTTTTTTTTATCAAATGTTAATTTTTTTTTTCAAAATGTACCACAATTTTGCTGATATAGATTAAAGATAACATAAGATCGACAACTAAAATAATGTTACATTTTATAATAAATGAATTTAACCTTTTTTTTTTCTTTTAAATTGTAAGACTTTTCTAAGGTTTTACATTCAATTGAAATGCAAACCTGAATATACTCCATCCATCCCACTTCACTTGAGACCTAAGAGGTAGGCAGAATAACTAAGAAAAAATAATAAAATAAGAAAAATGTGTGGTAGAAAATGAAGAGAGAGAATGAGTGGGGTTAATAGTAGGTTGGTTGAAAGAATTGTGTGGTGGAAATGAAGAGAGAGAATGAGTGGGTGGGATAAAAAGATTACCATTTTAGGGAGTCTCAAGTGAAGTGGGACGGACTAAAATGAAAATCAGTCTCAAGTGAGGTGGAACGAAGGGAGTATACATGAATTTTTACTCTTTGTTTTTAAAGAAAAAAAGTAACATTTACCAAATAAAAATATTACATTCTTCTATATAGAAAATTATAATCATATATGCACTCTGTTACACTTCAAATATTACTTTTTCTAACCACAAAAACTATCAAACTATTTATAGTTTTTTTTTTTTTTTTTTTTGCAAAACTGTTGTTACTTTTGACAGTAAAAGTGTTACTTTTTGAAGATAAAACTGTTACACTTATCAGAACAGGGTGTTACATTCAGGAGACGAGCACCCCAGTTTTTTGTGTGTTATAAAGTATTTTTATTTTCAAAAAAACAAATCATATCCCGACCTATCTAGTTTGATTCGTCTCGTCGAGACGAACGCAACGGGATTTTTAGATATTTTTTTCGACTTCAATCTTAAGATATAGCATTTTAAAGTTATTGAGAGTTATTTTTTAAGGAAGAACACGTGGCGCAAGCTGGAAGGAGGGAAGGGCTGGCAAGCGGTAAAGTTATGACAAAAACTTGTGTGAGAACACCATGACCCGTCACATAGTAGAGATATGTCATTGATCCGGAGTTTTTTTTTTTTTTTTTGCAAAACTGTTGTTACTTTTGACAGTAAAACTGTTACACTTATCAGAACAGGGTGTTACATTCAGGAGACGAGCACCCCAGTTTTTTGTGTGTTATAAAGTATTTTTTTTTTTTCAAAAAATCAAATCATATCCCGACCTATCTAGTTTGATTCGTCTCGTCGAGACGAACGCAGCGGGATTTTTAGATATTTTTTTCGACTTCAATCTTAATATATAGCATTTTAAAGTTATTGAGAGTTATTTTTTAAGGAAGAACACGTGGCGCAAGCTGGAAGGAGGGAAGGGCTGGCAGGCGGTAAAGTTATGACAAAAACTTATGTGAGAACACCATGACCCGTCACATAGTAGAGATATGTCATTGATCCGGGTTATTGGTGTCTTTTTGACCCACGACCCATGACCCGCGGGCAATATATATAGATATATATATATATATATAGCATTTTAAAGTTATTGAGAGTTATTTTTTAAGGAAGAACACGTGGCGCAAGCTGGATGGAGGGAAGGGCTGGCAGGCGGTAAAGTTATGACAAAAACTTGTGTGAGAACACCATGACCCGTCACATAGTAGAGATATGTCATTGATCCGGAGTTTTTTTTTTTTTTGCAAAACTGTTGTTACTTTTGACAGTAAAACTGTTACACTTATCAGAACAGGGTGTTACATTCAGGAGACGAGCACCCCAGTTTTTTGTGTGTTATAAAGTATTTTTTTTTTTTCAAAAAATCAAATCATATCCCGACCTATCTAGTTTGATTCGTCTCGTCGAGACGAACGCAGCGGGATTTTTAGATATTTTTTTCGACTTCAATCTTAATATATAGCATTTTAAAGTTATTGAGAGTTATTTTTTAAGGAAGAACACGTGGCGCAAGCTGGAAGGAGGGAAGGGCTGGCAGGCGGTAAAGTTATGACAAAAACTTATGTGAGAACACCATGACCCGTCACATAGTAGAGATATGTCATTGATCCGGGTTATTGGTGTCTTTTTGACCCATGACCCGCGGGCAATATATATATATATATATATATATATATATATATATATATATATATATATTAGGTAGGTGCTCAAATGAGAATCACAATTGCGTGAGAACCGTGAGAACCAAGATAACCATTATATTATAATGAAAATCAACGGCCCAGATTATATATACATTGGATACACTTGGATACAATACATAAAATTTGATATTGCACTTAGATACAGTAGCTAAACAAGTACTGTATCAAAGTGTTGCACTTGAATACAGTAGGTTAAAAACTAATGTCTCCAATTGTATTTTTGAAAATTAGCTACATTATCCAAGTGTATCCAATGTATCTATAATCTGGACCCTTGATTTTGTATTTAATCAAACGGTTATAATTGGTTCTCACGGTTCTCATTTAAAATGGTTCTCTGTTGGGTATGCCCACACATATCTCAGTTTTTAATGTAATAGGATTTATTAGATTTGATTGATCCATCACCTAAGTTTTATTTCATGGACTTTAGACCCACATGTAAGAAGTATTTATACTTCATTTTTTTAGTTGTCCATTGTTATAGAATAGGCTTAGAAATAGGGCAAGAAGATCAAGTTTCAAGAAAAATCACTCAGTGAGTTTGAGCCGCGCGTATGCGCCTCCTGCGCCACGCGCCACGCGCCTTCTTCATTCGCGCCATGCGTTATTTAGAGCGCGCGCATAAGGATTTCTTTATAAGCTATGTTACGCGCCATGCGCCCCATAAGCCTTAGCGCGCGCAGTCTCTATGCGCCTCTTGGCTCAAATGCGCCTCAAAGTGTTTATTCAACACTCAGTGATTTATTAAAGACTCAAAGACTTGAAGAGAATTCAAATTACGCCAATGATCCAACGGTGGTTAAAAGATGCATATGCGCCTAATCTGTTGACTCGTGTCCATAACGGTCACATTTATGTTGAGTGTCAAATGGCCATAATATATGCATGCTCCAATCAACGAGCGACAGCTCATCTTATCCACAAGGATTTCCAACGGCTAGTTTTTGAAGTTCACTATAAATACCCCATAACTTCAACATTTTGAAGTTGCTGAGTTTTGCTAAGAATTTCAAGAATTTCTCTCTCAAAGCATTTGTTGAAGATTTGAAGATTGCCTTCGTTTTTCCAGATTTTCTCAAGAACATCTTCATACCTTCATCCTTAGCCCAAATCTTCAAGCTATAACACTTTAGTTTCATTGTGCTCTAAATCATACAGATCTAAAGAGCCTTGATACTAAAATCACACAGGCACCTCTTTAAGTTTGATCATTTAGATCCATCTTTTAGAGATACACCGGTTATTGTTTTGGATTTGTTCATTCATAGAAAATTAGATCTTGAGTTAGTGTAGAAGATCAAAAGTTGTAATTTGTAACACTCACTCATTATATAAGATCTCCATTAGAAATCCAAGACTAACCATCTTGGTAGAGGACGTAGATCTTTCATTGATCGAACCTCTCCAAATAGCTTGTGTTATTATCTTGTCATTTCTTTCAAGTTATTATTTTCACTCACTATTTGCTTGTTTACTCATTGTAGATTGATTGAACTGAATTGTGTTGTGTTGTTATTTCATTTGCCTTAGTTCCTTATTTCAACCACTTTGAGCCAAAATACTTAGAGTGTGTGTGCGCCCCTTTATCACACTTTGCGCCTATTTTCATTACTAAATTCCGCTGTGCATTTCACTCACTCACTTAGGCGCATTTCATAACGCTTACTTGATAAAGTGCGCATTTGCAATTGAGTTTACCAAGGGTACGAAAAGAATTTTAAAACAGCTATTCACCCCCCTCTAGCTATTTTTCATACCCTTGTTGCCCTTTGGGACCAACAAGTGGTATCAGAGCAAACACCTTTATAAAACATCTTTTCGTTTTTCAAGCTTAACAGCTTGGGTGCCGATTCTAAATGGCAAACTCAAAACCTATGGCAACTGCAAACTACACTCACGTTCCGGTCTTTGATGAAGATCATTTTGACGTGTGGAAATTCAGCATATTGACTCATCTCAACTCAATCGATGAAAGGCTCCATGACACCGTCGTTTATGGACCTTATATTCCGATGAAGGCGAATCCAAATCCACGCACCAACGCTGCCCAACCTACAGTTCTCAAACCAAGGGAAGAATGGACCGAGGAAGAAATTAGAAGAGTTGCAAATGATGGCAAAGCAAGAAACATTCTTCTAAGCACTCTAAGCACGGCTATGAAACAACAAGTCATGCATTGTGCTACTGCTAATGAGCTATGGGATGCTATTGAAGAGCATATAGAAGGAGACACGGTTTGCAAGGAGAACAAGAAATACGAAGTACAAAAGAGGTTCAACAATTTCTCTCAACTCCCCGGTGAAAACTTGAGGCAAACTTATGAACGCTATTGTGAAATTATCAATCTATGTATTTCACTTGGCATGAAGTTTACTAACAAAGATTTGAATGTAAATTTTCTACAAGCTTTTGGATCAAGATACCTACATAAATCTAGCGCTCTTGAAGACGCTGGAACTTTAGATGTATGGACATTAAGGAACCTTTATGCAAATCTCAAAGTTTACGAACTCAAACTTCAGCGAATTAGCGAAACTGAAGGAAAATCAAAATCTATGGCTATGGTGGCGCACAGAGAAACCGCGCCTGCACCTGCGCCTGTTCCTGCGCCTGTACAAGATGAGAAAAGTTCCGATCCTAAAATTTCTACTTCTGAGCTACTAGACATGGATGATGAAGACTTCGCTTTATTTGTGAAGAAATTTCAAAAGTTCAGAAAATTCTCAAGACCCGGCTCAACCAACAAATTTCAAGGATCTACCAGCAAAGCTCCTCAAAAGTTTTCAAGGAGCAGTGATTCAAAAAGGAAAGAAGATCTTGTTTGTTTTAATTGCAGGAAACCCGGACATTTTGCATCAAGCTGCCCGATCCCCAAATTTGAATATATGCAGAAGAAGAGCAGCCATACTCCCAAATTCACTCCCAAGTTCACTCGTCACAAGGGAATGGTTGCTGAAGAAGAACCACCAGCAAATGAGCACAACACTTGGATTGAAACAGACTCCGATGAGAGCGATGAAGATTCCGATGATGGACTCGTTTGTTTGATGGCAAATGATGATGAAGTTGATGCTTATGATTCTGATGATGACTTCTCCAAGGATGTTCCCGATATGAATGCCTTGAATAAACCTATCAAGAAATCTGCAAGTTTTCAAGAAGTGAAAAAGAAGAAAGGACCAACCATCAGCGAGCTCGTTGAACAAGGATTTCTCACTCCGGCTCAAAACGATGGTGGATTGTTATTCTCACGATGTGATCTTGGAGCAAGGAACAAATTGAGAAAAGGAGCATACATTAGACCACAGGTTGAACCAACTGCTCCAATCTCCAAAATCAATGATGATGAAGTGATTGCTGAACAAGAAAAATTGTTCAAAAAGGCTGAAAAGGTAATCACTAGATTTGATAGTATGAAGGAAGCTTTAGCACTATCGTGTGATGAAATTTCCCAGCTTAAGACCGAGAAATCTCTACTTAAATCTGAACTCACCCTCCTTAAGGAGCAGATAAAGAGCATGACTCCTATTACTGTTAAAAACACTTTTCTAACAGAACAGAACTCACTTCTTAAAGTTCAAAACGATGAATTGGTTGCTCAAATTACTGATCTTAAAAAGATTACAAATGAGTGGTCCAATTCTCGTGTCACTATGGAGAATATATTTGAGTCCCAAAAAGTCAATGGTGATAAAAGTGGCTTGGGATTCTCATCAACTAGTGACAACTTTAAATGTGATGTCTGTGCTGAAAGAGATAGTGAATTTACCAACCAACAAACTTTTGAAATTCCCAAGGAAAAATATTCTAATTCAATGAGTAAAGGACAGGAAAAAGTCAAGAGACAAACATTCCATTACGTCTACCCAACGAAGCAATTTGGGAAAGCTAATGGGAAGGATATAGCTACAGATGAACCATCTCCTAGCAAAATCATTCTTGAAAATAGGCGCGCTCCTTCTCCGAGTGCTCATTATGCGCCTAAGAGCCACGTGCCTCATCGCCGTGCGCCTCCTAGCCCTATGCGCCCTCCGAGAAAAAGCGCTCCAAAATTTCAAAAGAAAGATTTTGTTAAGGCTAGTTCATCTGACCCAAAGAAGAATGCCATCCCCAAGAAAAGTAAAGAGTTTGTGAAAACTCACGTGATTGGTGGCTTTCATCATTGTTCCATTTGTGATTGCTCAGGACACAAGGCCGTGGAATGCCTTTTGCGATTCACTCCAAATGCCAAAGGACGTAAAAATCCTAAGGTCAAGCAAGAGTGGGTTGTCAAAAGTTGCTAACCCTAGGACCCAAAAGGAATAAAGGGGACCTGCTTAAATGTCTATATTTCAGGTTCTTTGTTTCATGGCTGGATCTTCAAAAGCTAGAAATTATGAATGGATTCTCGATAGTGGGTGTTCAAGACACATGACTGGAGATGAATCCTTATTAGAAGATGTCCATGAAGAAAGAGGTCCCTCCGTAACATTTGGCGATAATAACAAAGGTCAAGTTGTAGCATATGGAAAGCTTAAGAAAGACAAAGTGTGCATTGAAAGAGTCTCACTTGTCGAAGGGCTCAAGCACAACTGATTATCCATATCTCAATTCTGCGACAAAGGATTAGAATGCCATTTCACTTCAACGCAATGTCTTATCAAGAATGGCAAAACTGGAGCTATCTTACTCACGGGATATCGTAAGACAAATATTTATATTATTGATTTCCATAGTATGAACTCTAGTACTAATCTTTGTTTTGTAGCAAAAAGTGTGAACGAAAATAGTTGGTTGTGGCACAAGCGCTTAAGTCACTTGAACTTCAAGTATCTATCTAAACTCAACAGGAATAATCTTGTCAAAGGACTTCCCAAGGTTGCTGATCATCATGACAAAAAGTGCGCCGCATGTCAACTTGGCAAACAACCGAAGCAGTCATTTTCAAGCAAGTCTAATCCTTCAACTACAAGATGTTTGCAACTGCTTCACATTGATCTATTTGGACCAGTTTCCACCGCAAGTATTAGAAGAAACAAGTATACTCTAGTTGTGGTGGATGATTATTCAAGATATACATGGGTGGAGATGATGATTACAAAAGATGATTGTTATGATATTCTCACTACCTTATTTCGACTGCTCCAAACCCAAAAGGAAGATGACATCGTTAGTGTTCGATCCGACAATGGAACAGAATTCAAGAACAACGGTGTTGCTCGATATTGTGAAGATCAAGGGATAGATCACAACTTTTCAACCGCCAGAGTCCCTCAACAAAATGGCGTTGTTGAGCGAAAGAATAGGACGTTGATTGAAGCGGGAAAGACGATGATAGCTGAAGCGAAAGATATCTTTGTACGATTCATTTGCCAATGAATTAATCACCAAAAAGATTGAACAACTTTCTTAGATTTGGAATCATTTCGCGCTCCTTGTCGAGTCTAGGGACTTCTATTCTTTCTGCATACTCCCAATTTCTTGCAATCAAATTGGGGCTTTCCTTCTCTTCTCTCTTAATGACTTACTTGCCTTCGCGAGTCATTCAATTCAATAAAAAATACATGTCAATACCAGAGACACTTCCCTAGTCAAGTCAATGTCACTCATCATTAGTGACAAAAGGTTTTCACCGCAAAATCACATGTCTCTCATCCTCAGCTAGAGTTAATGCACACTTCCTCATTAATCGAGTCAAAAATGAAGACGCAAAAGAGATGCCCGCTAGATTGAAAACCCGAAAGGGCAGTCTAGGCAAAAAACAGGGTGCGTCATAAAAAAATGAGAGAGTGAGAGAGAGAAGGGAAAGAGAAATGGAGATCCCCGGCCTCTAAAGAAGACAAGTTCTACATTGAATCTCCTCAGTAAGTTAATTCCCCACCGAGTCAACTTTGGGATTGCAAAAGGCTCGACAAGATATGGCACCATCAAAGGTTGTTTTGGGTTATTGGCATCATTCTCCAGCAGTGTGCATTTTTGGGTTCATGAAAAGAAGGCCCGTGGTAACCAAGATCCATCCGAGAACAAGCCCATCATAAAAGGGCACGAGGTTGCACAAATAATCCCTAGCTAGTCAATTGGCTTGGGCAGCAAATAGCAACAACATGTGTCTCAGTTTTCAAGGCTTCTTCAAGTATGTGCTTCTAAAGTACGCCGAAAGGCTCCCGAGAAATGGAGTAGCTCTTGCCATATCCTCTCATGTTTATTCCCTCACACGAGGATGAGTCACTCTTGCTTTGCTCAACAAATGGTGACGCCATGTGACTCAAGGACAAGGACTTCTTTTGCTTCACTTGACAATCAATACACCCTAGAGGCTATGTTCGAGAAAGATGTGTGAGACTATCCTCAAAATCTCTCAAAAGGGATGTCAAAAAGCCCTCTTGTCACGTGTGCCCGTGCTCGTTCCCCCAATCAAGGATGGACCTTTCTCGCAATCAATGATGGCACTCTAGGGGCTACGGTCAAGTCTTAAAGGCTCCCTCGGCAAAGAGCAATTAACTCCCCAGCGGTATCCCCAGCAAAGTCATGTGCAACATTGGAAGCTTCCTCAATTCGGCACCGAAGGTCTCAACGGGCTTCGCAATCTACAATCTTTTGGGTTACGGCATTACAGTAATTCAAGCAAAGAGCAGTATTAGGGCTTCGCAACCGACAGTCTTTTGGGCAACAATACTCGAGCAAGTGCAATGTGGAGTAGTCTTATGGCTCCATGAGAACAATCAAGCTTCAAAGGGTCTCTCAACACTTCAAGTCAAAGGCCTCTTGGTTTTAAATGAAGACTCCGATATTATGAATGAAGTTGATGATTTTTGTTAGAACTCACAGCGAGATTTTGAAGAAAGTCTTAGAGAAAAGGAAAAAGATTCAATATGATAAACTCTAATCAAAACAGGGTTATAGCGGGAAATGCCAAGGTCAATCCCAATGTTTCTGCAATTCAGCACCCCCTTCTCCAAGATCAAAAGCACAAGGTGCAGCTCAGATAAAGTTGGGCCACAGCACTAGTTGCATCCGAAGATCCGTCATTAGTTCAACTCAAGAAGAGTCAAGCAAGCATACTCATTTGAGACTTTATCACGCCAAGACCTTATCCTCCGCGACCTCGACGGCACCGCAAGACACTACTGCATCCTTTGACATAAGCCCTCAGCCATTTGGGTATCGACCACAATGAGGCCATTCATCTCCCAAAAAGAGCAAGAAGGAGATCTCTATCAAGAATTCTACCAAACGGTACATCCGTTCTCAATGCCGAGCCAATCACGAGGTAATTTGGGGCTTACAATGAAAGGTCTTCACATCCCGCCATCTACAAGCCCACGACACTTGGGGCTTTACAATCTCTCGAAGCTTGGCATCAACGATCTCCTCTTGGGGCTTGCTCACTACAACAACAAAGGGCGATTTACTCGAATGGGCCAAGAGCTGATTTATCTTGGAGCTATGCAAGTCCCTCAAAATTTGGCATCAAAGGCATTCTAGGGGCTTTACAATCAGCAACCCCTCATCTCGGCATCAAAAGCCTTTTGAAGCCCCATAACCGTCAAATCTCTTGGGGCTAGACATCAATCTTCGTTGGGCACACCAGCGACAACAGAATTCAAGCGAGGCAATCCAGACTTCGACTGAGCATGACTTGATCTTGGGTTGGCTTTACAAACACACAATGGCTAAAATGGTTCACCCACGAACCTAAAAAAAAAAAAAAAAATCTCTTTTCCTCACATGTGTGCATATTCTTTCCTTTCTAATCTTTAAAAAAAAAAAAAAAAAAAAAAAAAAAAAATTCTTCTCCTTCTATGTGCTTTACTTTGCTTTGCTCCTAGCCTCTCCTCCAGCGTTCTCCATCATCCTTGAACTACGCTGGTCTGATTCTCTTAAAGGGATACGTAGGCAGCCTTTTGGCACGACCAACCCATCATCCAGAATACCATCTCGCCAACCCAACATCAAGGGCATTCTCTCATCTAAAGAATGGACATTCTCCATCAAAGCATCCTCCGCGGACATCAAGAATCCATCTCCACTCAAGCGGCAATGGTAAGTGAAGGTATGAATACATCCAATGCTTTCCTCAAAATCACACCGCACACAAGATCACTTTCTACATTCTTACTTCTCTCTCATTACAAAGGTGCTTTCAAATCACATATCACACCACAATCACAATTTTCTCTCGCAATTCCTATTTCACATCTCACACAAGCACGTATATCTGCAAAGCATACACATAACAGGTGCCGGACAGAGCACCAGGTTCCGCACAAAGCACCAGAATCAACAAGTGCCGCACCGCGCACCAGGATCAACAAGTGCCGCACAGCGCATCAGAATATGCCGCACCGCGCACCAGAATCAACAAGTGCCGCACAGCGCATCAGAATATGCCGCACCGCGCACCAGATTCAACAAGTGCCGCACAGCGCATCAGAATATGCCGCACCGCGCACCAATTTTGGTCCATGGTGGACCGCTCAAATCACCATACCGCCGCACAGCGCATCAGAATATGCCGCACCGCGCACCAATTTTGGTCCATGGTGGACCGCTCAAATCACCATACCGCCGCACAGCGCATCAGAATATGCCGCACCGCGTACCAATTTTGGTCCATGGTGGACCGCTCAAATCACCATACCTCTTCCATCAGCAAAAGTCGCTCACACAGGGAGCGCATTTCTATCCTTTGTAATTTCAAACTCCTGCTTTATTGAGTCTTTGTTTTCTCTTGTCGATGTCCTCGGCGGTTGTCTTTCTTTCGTCGACGCGTTTTGCTTCGCAATCCACGTCGCCGAGGGGCTCTGTAGACACCCCGCCTTGGACCTCTCACCCCGATTGCATACAAAGTATTTTTATTTAACTTATTTTCATTAATTTCTGTTACTTCGGTTAAGTTCCTAACTGATTCCGTTAGTTTTGGACTAAACTGCATAACAGAGTTAACTTTTAGGGTCATTCTGTCATTTTTTTACCCGCGGGCGCTTCCGGCACTGCCAGTGAGCCGCGCGCGCGTCCCGCCCCAAAAGCCGGACCCGCGCGCTTCCCACTTTGGCAGTAACGGATTGCACCTTATTTCCCTCCATTTTCTTATTTACAAACATCTTTTCTTGATCACAAAAACCATCTTTTTACATCCACATTCATCCCCCCTTTTCTCATTAACTCCCAATCCCAAATTCTAAGCCTTTTCCCAAAAAACTAATATTTCTTTCATTTTTATTTGATTTCTTTTATTTTCATTTATTCATTTATCTTATTTGTGATTGGCCCATTCCATTTCACATGGATGACCAATTTCCCTCCATCATTTCCCTCTCTTTTTTACCTATAAAAACCATCATCTTCTACCTTAGAAAGGGACTTCTTTTTGGGACTTCTTTTTGGACTTCTTTTTGGACCTCATTTTTAGACTTGGAACTTTCTCTCTACACAAATTCTATATCATTTTTTTTCCCTACACAAATTCTCCCAACAAGAGTTTTACACAACAAAACTCTACACAAATCTCTACACAACAACATCATTTTCAAGTCCAAGTTTGAAGTCTTCTTTCTAAAGGTACAAGTCTTCTTCTTTTATTCTAGTCTTACTAGTATGCAATCCCCATCAATTGGGACATGACCAAATGACCACTTTACTACATTAAAGTTGGTTAAGGTTATCTCCCTACATTTTAATCTTAACTTTAATTCACCATGTTAATTTCTCTTTATCTCTTAATGTAATTCTTTAACATTACTTGTTACATGTAATCTTTATCATTAACTAAATAAAACAATTCTATTTTATTTCCCCTTTATTTCCTCTTTTCTTCTCATCACAATTGTTAGCACATTTCTATTTAATTAATTGAAGGACATGTAAATATTAGAACACCAATAGTAGCAAGACCCGCGTAAGCGGGGCGGAGTGGGTGTTTAAGTACTTCCCACTCCGTCACCTAACCCCCGAACCCTTCTCTCACGAATCTCTGGTTTTGTACATAAATTAGGCTATTTCTAGGTTTTTCTTATGTTCCTTTAAAAACATAGGTGGCGACTCTAAACAATCTAAAACAAGTTAGACATCCTAGGATAATTCACCGCTCTAGCCAAGCCGTGGTTCCCCGGGGTATCTACAGTGGCGACTCCGCTGGAGACGTATTAGAGGGTTAAACTTGCGTTCTTAACTTTTGGTGTTCTTATTACTGTTTTCTGGGCATTCTGGTAAAAAGGGTGGGAAGCGCGCGCCTCTGGCCTTCTTGGCCTAAAGCGCGCGCGTCCGACCCCAATTACCAGAATCGCCCGCCTCCTTTCTTGTCCTTCCATTCCATGTTTCTGTGCTAACAAATTCTGCAGGGGAAAGCATTTTTATTTAGGGTCAAGGCAATCCCTTGAACCCGCTGATTTACAGGTTGTTACCCAGATGCGGGCGCCTCTGCCTTTCTTTGTCTAACGCGCGCGCCTCCCGAGTAGGCATCCTAATGCGCGCGCTTCTGGGCATTTTCCAGAAATAGAACAGTGCACAGAAACAGAACAGAATGACAGTGTGTGGGCACCGGGCCTGCACAAAACAGTTTTTACTTTCTGTTTATTTTTATCGGTCACAGGGGTGATTCGAAAGTTGTAAATTACGTGCTTATTTGTTTTTTTTTATTTCCTTTGAAAAAAAAAAAAAAAATTGTCACTTGTTAGACCTCACACTACATGCACATATTCTTATCAACTGCTCACTATCGAGTCGCACAAGTCCAACCCCAAACCCGTCGAGGCCCGTCCTAGAAATTTTCAAGCTCCACTCGACCTTGGCTCTTTCGAAGCGGTAAACCTCAGCCCGTGGCGTAGTTCATGACTACATGCCGGGGGTGACCTTTGAGCCTCATATTCAAGCCGAGCACAAGCCACACAATTCTAGTCTAGGGTCTAACACTCCGTGACTCAAGTCGGTTTCCATGTGCCGAGATTTCCCTAAACTAATGTCTTCAAATCATACATGCCAATTTGTTGCAATGGACGAAATAAAACTCCGTCCCCAAAAGTGGCTATTTTGGACGAAAATAAAAATCAGTCCCCGCATGTATGATTTACTACATTAATTTAGTTTAATCCCGACATATGTAGGTCTCACAAGCGTGGTGGAATCCGATGAGTATATGGGACCGCGAGAAGGTCTATATACTAGTGTGACGATTCCACTATTTTCCTAGAAACCCCAAAAAGGACCACGTCCTTCCGACTTTGTAAATAAAAAAAAAAAAAAAGAGTCGTTTTTTCTTTGTTTGTGGGTTAATTCATTTTATCCAAAAGGTGTTTGTGGGGCCAATCTAAGATCAACCGTGCTCTTCCAATAGGTCCAATGGCTTCCAACGGCAACAACAACTACGGTGGAAATGATTTCGTGTCCAACGAAGGGTTACTCAACATAATGAAATCAATGGGGGAACAAATGGATAGGATTGTCGAGGATGCCCGCCGTAAAGACAATTTGTGGCAAGCTCGTTTCGATATCGACAAGAGGATTCACAAAGAAGAGGTTTCCGAACTTAAGGCCCGTCTTGATCATGAAATAAGAATCCACAAGGAAGAGGTTTCCGAACTCAAAGCCCGTTTGCAAGAGCTCACCGACAGCAAAGCAAAGTTCAATGATAAAGCATGCTCAAGTGGCCCGACCCTCAAAAGCTACAAAGGTACCACCAACAACCGAGTTTTCACTCCTCTCCTAGGAGTAACCCAAGCCGAGGCATTTGAAACTTTGGTGGCAAGTGGGAAGGTTAAACCTTTGGAAGGGTACAAGCCGAAGGCGATACTGAAGAATCATGCACATAGTGAATGGTGCGGCTACCACAAGCATAGTGGCCACACTACCGAAGGGTGCTTCCTTCTCCGAAACATCATCCAAGATTTGATCGACAACGGCGAATTTACCGTGGGTGAAGAGAAACTCATCAAAGAAGTGGCTTGGTTTTGAAATGGGGCTTCAACAAAGAGGACGACGACAACAATCTCCGTTTCTCTTTCTCTACCTAGTAGTAGGAATAAAAAAAAAAAAAAAAAAAAAAGAGTCAAAAGTCCTCTTTTGTGTGCATTAATGTTTTCTCTCGTCCCATGTTAAGTGTTGAGTCTTATCATCAAATAAAAAAAAAGTCGTTCTTGTCCTCATACACTCTTCCAAGTTGTTCAATCTAATTCTTGGCAAAATGATGAAAAGATGTCTAAATGAGTTTTGGAACGAAGGCCATCACTTGAACGCCTAGGGGCTAAACATCGACGCCAACATCAACGACGAAGCCAAGACAAACAAGGTGGAGCAACAATCATAAAGAAGTCAAGCAAAGTTTTCAAAGGGGGATTAAAAAAAAAAAAAAAAAAAAAAAAAGAGCTCGCTAGGTTGAAACCATCAAATCAACCTAGGCAAAAGTTAGAGCACAAAAAAAAAAAAAAAAAAAAAAAATCCCCCTCAATCAAAGAAGATCAACATCATCATCCACCAACAAAGGACGAAGCTACGAAGCAACAATTCCATCACGAAGAATGGAGAATCCACAAGAACTACGGTGACTTGAGCCTCTACACTGGAGGAACGTAGGCAACCTGCGGGTCCGGTCTCATGCAAGAAAGAAGATATGTTTAGCCCTAGCGCGTTATGATGATTGGCCTTCATCTCGAACTTGTCAAGACATCTTTGTACGATTCATTTGCCAATGAATTAATCACCAAAAAGATTGAACAACTTTCTTAGATTTGGAATCATTTCGCGCTCCTTGTCGAGTCTAGGGACTTCTATTCTTTCTGCATACTCTCAATTTCTTGCAATCAAATTGGGGCTTTCCTTCTCTTCTCTCTTAATGACTTACTTGCCTTCGCGAGTCATTCAATTCAATAAAAAATACATGTCAATACCAGGGACACTTCCCTAGTCAAGTCAATGTCACTCATCATTAGTGACAAAAGGTTTTCACCGCAAAATCACATGTCTCTCATCCTCAGCTAGAGTCAATGCACACTTCCTCATTAATCGAGTAAAAAATGAAGACGCAAAAGAGATGCCCGCTAGATTGAAAACCCGAAAGGGAAGTCTAGGCAAAAAACAGGGTGCGTCATAAAAAAAATGAGAGAGTGAGAGAGAGAAGGGAAAGAGAAATGGAGATCCCCGGCCTCTAAAAAAGACAAGTTCTACATTGAATCTCCTCAGCAAGTTAATTCCCCACCGAGTCAACTTTGGGATTGCAAAAGGCTCGACAAGATATGGCACCATCAAAGGTTGTTTTGGGTTATTGGCATCATTCTCCAGCAGTGTGCATTTTTGGGTTCATGAAAAGAAGGCCCGTGGTAACCAAGATCCATCCGAGAACAAGCCTATCATAAAAGGGCACGAGGTTGCACAAATAATCCCTAGCTAGTCAATTGGCTTGGGCAGCAAATAGCAACAACATGTGTCTCAGTTTTCAAGGCTTCTTCAAGTATGTGCTTCTAAAGTACGCCGAAAGGCTCCCGAGAAATGGAGTAGCTCTTGCCATATCCTCTCATGTTTATTCCCTCACACGAGGATGAGTCACTCTTGCTTTGCTCAACAAATGGTGACGCCCTAGGGGCTATGTGACTCAAGGACAAGGACTTTTTTTGCTTCACTTGACAATCAATACACCCTAGAGGCTATGTTCGAGAAAGATGTGTGAGACTATCCTCAAAATCTCTCAAAAGGGATGTCAAAAAGCCCTCTTGTCACGTGTGCCCGTGCTCGTTCCCCCAATCAAGGATGGACCTTTCTCGCAATCAATGATGGCACTCTAGGGGCTACGGTCAAGTCTTAAAGGCTCCCTCGGCAAAGAGCAATTAACTCCCCAGCGGTATCCCCAGCAAAGTCATGTGCAACATTGGAAGCTTCCTCAATTCGGCACCGAAGGTCTCAATGGGCTTCGCAATATACAATCTTTTGGGTTACGGCATTACAGTAATTCAAGCAAAGGGCAGTATTAGGGCTTCGCGACCGACAGTCTTTTACCCGCGGGCGCTTCCGGCACTGCCAGTGAGCAGCGCGCGCGTCCCGCCCCAAGAGCCGGACCCGCGCGCTTCCCACTTTGGCAGTAACGGATTGCACCTTATTTCCCTCCCTTTTCTTATTTACAAACATCTTTTCTTTATCACAAAAACCATCCTTTTACATCCACATTCATCCCCCTTTTCTCATTAACTCCCAATCCCAAATTCTATGCCTTTTCCCAAAAAACTAATATTTCTTTCATTTATTATTTGATTTCTTTTATTTTCATTTATTCATTTATCTTATTTGTGATTGGCCCATTCCATTTCACATGGATGACCAATTTCCCTCCATCATTTCCCTCTCTTTTTTACCTATAAAAACCATCATCTTCTACCTTAGAAAGGGACTTCTTTTTGGGACTTCTTTTTGGACTTCTTTTTGGACCTCATTTTTAGACTTGGAACTTTCTCTCTACACAAATTCTATATCATTTTTTTTCCCTACACAAATTCTCCCAACAAGAGTTTTACACAACAAAACTCTACACAAATCTCTACACAACAACATCATTTTCAGGTCCAAGTTTGAAGTCTTCTTTCTAAAGGTACAAGTCTTCTTCTTTTATTCTAGTCTTACTAGTATGCAATCCCCATCAATTGGGACATGACCAAATGACCACTTTACTACATTAAAGTTGGTTAAGGTTATCTCCCTACATTTTAATCTTAACTTTAATTCACCATGTTAATTTCTCTTCATCTCTTAATGTAATTCTTTAACATTACTTGTTACATGTAATCTTTATCATTAACTAAATAAAACAATTCTATTTTATTTCCCCTTTATTTCCTCTTTTCTTCTCATCACAATTGTTAGCACATTTCTATTTAATTAATTGAAGGACATGTAAATATTAGAACACCAATAGTAGCAAGACCCGCGTAAGCGGGGCGGAGTGGGTGTTTAAGTACTTCCTACTCCGTCACCTAACCCCCGAACCCTTCTCTCCCGAATCTCTGGTTTTGTACATAAATTAGGCTATTTCTAGGTTTTTCTTATGTTCCTTTAAAAACATAAGTGGCGACTCTAAACAATCTAAAACAAGTTAGACATCCTAGGATAATTCACCGCTCTAGCCAAGCCGTGGTTCCCCGGGGTATCTACAGGTTGTTGCAATGCAAGAAGAACTCAATCAATTTGAACGATGTAAGGTTTGGACTCTAGTTCCAAGACCAAATGATCATTGAGTGATTGGTACGAAATGGGTGTTCAGGAACAAGATGGATGAGAATGGAACCATCACGAGAAACAAAGCAAGATTGGTTGCACAAGGCTATAGGCAAGAAGAAGGAATTGACTACGATGAAACTTTTGCGCCCGTAGCAAGACTTGAAGCTATCAGATTATTTCTAGCTTACGCCGCTCACAAGAACTTCAAGTTATATCAAATGGACGTGAAGAGCGCGTTTCTAAATGGTGAACTTCAAGAACAAGTCTATGTTGCTCAACCACCTGGGTTTGAAGATTCACAATTTCCAAATTATGTGTACAAACTCCAGAAAGCTTTGTATGGACTCAAACAAGCACCAAGAGCATGGTATGATACACTATCAAAGTTTCTCATCGAAAAAGGCTTCACTCGCGGTAAAATCGATACAACTCTTTTCATTACCAAACATAATGGTCATAAATTACTTGTTCAAATTTATGTTGATGATATTATATTTGGTTCCACTAATGAATTGTTGTGCAAGCGTTTTGAGAAACTAATGAAGAGCAAGTTTGAAATGATCATGATGGGAGAGCTCACATTCTTCCTCGGGCTTCAAATCAAGCAAATGAGTGAAGGCATCTTTATCAATCAAGCCAAATACACAAAGGACTTAATCAAGAAGTTTGGACTTGAAAACGCTAAATCATACGATACTCCAATGGCCACCGGCAACAAACTCGACAAAGATTTAAAAGGTAGACGTGTTGATAAAACGCTCTATCGAGGTATGGTTGGCTCACTCCTTTATCTTACTGCTAGTAGGCCTGATATTATGTTTAGTGTTTGTGTTTGTGCTCGTTATCAATCCGACCCTAGAGAAGCACACTTAATTGCTGTGAAACGTATTATAAGATATCTCTCTGGCACTGTTAACCTTGGACTTTGGTACAACAAAGATTCGAACTTTAAACTTATAGGTTATTCAGATGCGGATTATGCAGCATGCACAATTGATAGGAAAAGCACTAGTGGCACTTGTCATTTCCTCGGATATCGACTTGTGTCATGGGCAAGTAAGAAACAAGCCTCTGTATCTGTCTCAACAACCGAAGCCGAATATATCGCTGCGGGAAGTTGTTGTTGTCAAATACTTTGGATGAAGCAGCAATTGGTGGACTATGATATCATCGAAGAAAATTGTCCCATCTACTGCGACAACACATCAACAATTGCGGTTTCTGAAAATCCTGTCATGCACTCAAAGACCAAGCACATCGACATCAAATATCACTTCCTCAAAGACCACGTGGAGAAAGGCAATATACATTTGGAACACGTGGGAACTGACTATCAAATCGCCGACATTCTAACGAAAGCACTCGACGAGAAACGGTTCATGTTTTTGAGAGGTGAAATGGGTATGCTTGAACTCAACTAAATTCAATATAGTTTTGTCAATACTAATGATTTTATGTTGTGTTGAGTTATGAGTATATTAGGTACAAATGTCAAATCATTTCAAAGTTTCAAGGAAACTTCCTGCGCTCCTAATCATCTCTTGCGCTCCTCACCCTCCTGCGCGCACAGCAACTAATGCGCGCCTAAGCATCTTACGCGCTTCAAACTCTTATGCGCCCTCAACCATCTTTGCGCGCCTTGTTGAAGTAATGCGCCTTGACAAGTAATGCGCCCCTTCATGCGCGCATTAACTTTTGCGGCTCAATCAATTCTCAAATTTAATTTCAATGATTGAACGTATTAAATACACAAGTACCAGGTATGTTTATTCTGTTCATTTATTATAGAAATCTATGTCTTTTGACATTCCATTAATTGTTCAAGGGTACTTGTGCAATTAAATTTTTCCCTCGTTTTACGCTTTTCGAAAAATTTTATTTTCTGGGGATATATTTCTTGCACCCCAAACTTACACCAAAATAGATATTTTTGGTGTTTGTGCAAATATTAGTCAAAATTGCTCATACACTTAAAGGGAAAGTGGAGCAGTTTTTCAAAAATCAAGATGTCACATCAGTCATACCTTGTGTCATTCAGCATTTAATGCACTTCAAATCTCAAAATCCCTCATAAATGCGCCAGTCATGATTAGCCGCCTTTTTCAAATCCCTCATTAATGCCATCCTTTCAACTCCCCATCTTTTTTTAATTTTTGACCTATTTTTTTCCTTATCAGTGCAAATTTTAAACCTAACCTATAAATACTCATCATCACCTACCTCTCTCCTCACCAACTCTATTTCTCTATCTCTCTCTCGTCTCTCTCCCTCCCCGTATCTCTCTCTCTCAATCTTCATTTTCTTCTTCCTTTTCTATATACATTTATAAGTTTATGGGTCCTAAGAAAGCCTCATCATCTACACAAGACGAAATGGTATGAATTCTAAACCCTTAACTCTTTAATTTTCTGAAATTCGTTTTCTGTTTTCGTCATTTTTGTCTGCTTTTCGTCATTTTTCTATACCAAGTTTATTTTTCTTTGATTGTTCACGCTATAATTCTCCGTTTTTGTTATCGTTTGTTGGGTTGTGTTCATCTTATGAGTTCGAATCTTTTGTATCCAACATTTCAACGATCAATGCTTTCTTCATTACAAATCTGAATTTTTGGTTTCAAAACTTTTCAAATTTTTCGGTTCTTCTTTTGTTCATTGTGCTTTCATTATTGATTTGTTCATGTTTTTGTTTACTTATTTAGATTCCTTGTTGTCATGCGGTCATTTTGATATATTATTTGTCTGTTTTGGTGAAGATTCATGATTTTCGTGTTCTTGGTGTTCTTCGAGCATTCAAGGGTCGTTCTTCGTGTTCTTCGTCATTCTTGCATGTTTTGGTCTCTAAAATTTTCTATCTTGTTTTCGAAAATTTGAACTTTTTGATTTTCATTTCTTTCATTTGAATACTTGTTGTTTTGTTTTTGCTAAGTCAAAATTTTCACACGATATGCGCCTATATACTTCTTTATGCGCCTATTTTTTATGCGCCTGAATGCTTTCTGCGCCTCTACTTGTATATCCGCCTAAATTATTCTGCGCCTAAAATCTTATGTGCCTAACTTTGTACTTAGTCAAATCTTGTTGTTTTAAATTTTTCCTTAGTATTTACATAGAACCATAATATGCGCCTTGTAACTCTTTGCGCCTTTAAAATTTCATGCGCCTAATTCAATCATGCGCCTTGAATCTCTACGATTTTATGCGCCTGATTCTATTATGCGCCTCTCATTTCTTTATGCGCCTATGTTACTTTGTTCATCTTATGTTTCTACGCGCCTCTTTCACTTCTAAAATCAATCAATGTTTATTTTTTCAGGACCTTGCAAACTTTAAACTTGAAGAAACTCTTGATCTATTAGAGTTATCTGGTGAAGTGATTGGAAGAGAAATAATAGAGACCCTGCGCGTAGCTGGTGTGCTCCCTTTATTCACCATGGACCAAACTTTCTATTCTGCGCTCCTCGTGGATGAGTTCTTTTCCACTGCTGTTCTAGTGGAAATTGATGTAAATGGACGCACTCACTACAGGATTGAGGCTCGCGTTCAAAATGTTGACATCCATATCTCCTCATCTGTGATTCGACACTTACTCGGTTTTCCATCTACGGGTGAAGATCGCATTATTGGGCGTCCGACGACTTACTCTATTGATGATCAGAACAGGATGGCTGCTTCACTTCTGAATATTCCCACACTTCAAAATAATATCAAAAACACTGAAATTCGAGATGGTGGAGAACTCTTGACTCACATTGCGCACTTGGTGGGAACTTCAATTGTTTTCAAAACCGGGAACGTGAACCGATTCACAGTGGAACAATGGGAATACACAGCTGCCATCATGGCCAAGGAGAAGCTTTACTGGCCTCACATTTTATTCAAGACATTGCGTGAGCAGATTGATAAGTTTGTGAAGAACAAGAGTGATGGAAAGACCAGATTTCGCTCACACTGCCTTCTTCTCACAAAAATTTTTCTAACTTATCCTGAGTTAGTTAAATTTTTGAATGAGAATCCTGAGTATAAAATCAATGATGTTCCAACGTTTGGAAAAGCGAATTTGGACCTCAAAAAGCGCAGAAAGAAGCCTACAAAGCGCGCCAAAGGAATTCAAATCAAATCAGTTGAAGGCTTAGTTGATGAAGACACAGAATCAGACGATGTGCCAGTTCTTAAAGGCGCACCATTAAACGCAGTGAAGGCAAGCGCAAGACAAAGCACTGATCCCTTGCCAGGCGCAGAGAAAAGCAAAGGAAAACGGGTGGTTGATGACCCTCCTCGTGCACCTGTCAAACGTACTAGATTTGAAACTGATGAAGAGCGTGATCTAAGGCTAGCGCAGGAAGCCAGCAGACTTGAGGCTCAAAGAAAAAGAGATGAAGATTTTCAAGCCAAACAAGCTGCTGAGTCAGAGAAGCTAGAGCGCATGAAAGGCGCTGGATCAAGTGCTGATATTGAGAAAGGGCCTTCTGTTCCCGCGCCTACCCAGCGCGCGCCTACTCAACGCGCCCCCACTCCCCGTGCGCCTCCGTTCAAATTTCAACAGACCAAAGTGTCAAGGGTACAACTCCTTTCTGATTTTTTTGGCGATGATGTTTCAGATATAGAGGAACCAGTTCAGGGGGAGCAAGACACCATCCCTCATCGCACTCCTTCTCCAGTTGCGCCTCCACCTCCTTCTGGACCAGATCAAATCACAACGGAAACAGTTGTTGTTGAAACTGTTGATGTTGAAACTGAAGATGAATTTGAGTCTCCTACTCTTTCACCTCCTCATGCGCCTCCATCTCCTATTGCGCCCCTTCAAGATGTTGCGCCCCTTCAAGATGTTGCGCCCCTTCAAGATAATGCGCCCCTGTCTACCCCTGCGCCTCCTCCATCTGCTCCCGATTTGAGCGAGGTACTCTCCATTCTTCATTCTTTGCAGCAGGGGCAAGCAAATTTAGAGCAAGGACAGACACAAATAAAGTCTCAATTTGAGCTTCTTACTCACTGATCAATCTGAAGAGATCGCTGCCATTAAGGGGGAGATGAACTCTCTCAAGGACAAACTTTCTGCTCCTTCTCCTCCTCCGGCGCAGACTCAGGTTCAACCTCATACTGATCAGGCGCAAACCACCGCTTCTGCGCCTACTTTCATACCTCAGCCTGCTGCGTCTCAATCCAACATGAACGTGCTAGTATCAAAGTTGGATGTCTTAAAAGAATTGGTCGTCACTCACTTCACTGCTGCTCACTCAAGCTCTGACAGACGCGCCGAACATATTTCTTCTGACATTATCACGGCTCAAAATGCCATTGAAGCTCAGATTCAAATCTTAGAAGAAAATATTTCACAGCAGCAGCAAATCACTCAGCGCTCCATTGATGAATACCAAAACATCAATGTGAATCACTTGAGTTACATTAGAGACGGTATCACTGCCACTCACTCTAGTGTCACTGACACTCAGGGCTTAGCGAACCGTAGTCATCAGCTCGCTAAACAGATTCAGCGCTCTGTTTCTGAGATCATTGAAGGATTGAAGGACGATGATGCACCTCCCAACCCTTAGTTTCTATTTTTGATTGTAAGTTATTAGAACCTTTTTGTAATAGAAACAACTCTCTCGTGTTAGTGATCTTGTGCTTACTTGTTTTAGCACCTTTTGCTTTTGTTCTATTCGAAACTTATAATTTGTAACTCTTACACCCCAAGTTTTAATGAGAACAATGCATCACTTATTATCAAACCTTGTTCACTCAAACTCCTTGTTTGTAGAACAATGAATATTGTTTAAATTCATATGCATCATATTGAATTGTTTCATACTTTCATGCATTAAGTTTAAACTTGGTTTAAACACATTTCAAAAACTAAAAATCATATATCATTTTGAATGTGTTAAACTGTTGTTTCTATCTTTCCATATGTAATTCTTTATTCATATTGGAATAGATTAGAAATCTATATTTTGGACTAGTGTGTGCATTAACTTGAGACATGAATTACCAATTTCATTCATTTGGACATGTTTTTATCAAGTATAATGTTTGTCCTTGATATAGTAGGTAATGGCATCAATCAAATAGGGGGAGATTGTTGGGTATGCCCACACATATCTCAGTTTTTAATGTAATAGGATTTATTAGATTTGATTGATCCATCACCTAAGTTTTATTTTATGGACTTTAGACCCACATGTAAGAAGTATTTATACTTCATTTTTTTAGTTGTCCATTGTTATAGAATAGGCTTAGAAATAGGGCAAGAAGATCAAGTTTCAAGAAAAATCACTCAGTGAGTTTGAGCCGCGCGTATGCGCCTCCTGCGCCACGCGCCACGCGCCTTCTTCATTCGCGCCATGCGTTATTTAGAGCGCGCGCATAAGGATTTCTTTATAAGCTATGTTACGCGCCATGCGCCCCATAAGCCTTAGCGCGCGCAGTCTCTATGCGCCTCTTGGCTCAAATGCGCCTCAAAGTGTTTATTCAACACTCAGTGATTTATTAAAGACTCAAAGACTTGAAGAGAATTCAAATTACGCCAATGATCCAACGGTGGTTAAAAGATGCATATGCGCCTAATCTGTTGACTCGTGTCCATAACGGTCACATTTATGTTGAGTGTCAAAATGGCCATAATATATGCATGCTCCAATCAACGAGCGACAGCTCATCTTATCCACAAGGATTTCCAACGGCTAGTTTTTTGAAGTTCACTATAAATACCCCATAACTTCAACATTTTGAAGTTGCTGAGTTTTGCTAAGAATTTCAAGAATTTCTCTCTCAAAGCATTTGTTGAAGATTTGAAGATTGCCTTCGTTTTTCCAGATTTTCTCAAGAACATCTTCATACCTTCATCCTTAGCCCAGATCTTCAAGCTATAACACTTTAGTTTCATTGTGCTCTAAATCATAAAGATCTAAAGAGCCTTGATACTAAAATCACACATCCACCTCTTTAAGTTTGATCATTTAGATCCATCTTTTAGAGATACACCGGTTATTGTTTTGGATTTGTTCATTCATAGAAAATTAGATCTTGAGTTAGTGTAGAAGATCAAAAGTTGTAATTTGTAACACTCACTCATTATATAAGATCTCCATTAGAAATCCAAGACTAACCATCTTGGTAGAGGACGTAGATCTTTCATTGATCGAACCTCTCCAAATAGCTTGTGTTATTATCTTGTCATTTCTTTCAAGTTATTATTTTCACTCACTATTTGCTTGTTTACTCATTATAGATTGATTGAACTGAATTGTGTTGTGTTGTTATTTCATTTGCCTTAGTTCCTTATTTCAACCACTTTGAGCCAAAATACTTAGAGTGTGTGTGCGCCCCTTTATCACACTTTGCGCCTATTTTCATTACTAAATTCCGCTGTGCATTTCACTCACTCACTTAGGCGCATTTCATAACGCTTACTTGATAAAGTGCGCATTTGCAATTGAGTTTACCAAGGGTACGAAAAGAATTTTAAAACAGCTATTCACCCCCCCTCTAGCTATTTTTCATACCCTTGTTGCCATTTGGGACCAACATTCTCACAGGAGCACGACCATATATATATATATATATATATATATATATATATATATATATATATATATATATATATATATATATATTATTATTATTATTATTATTATTATTATTATTATTATTATTATTATTATTATTATTATTATTATTATTATTATTAGTTTATTCGGTTTGCCAAAAGTAATAGTTACTATAACGAAATATAACAAAGGTGTTACTTAGGGCCTGTTTGGTAAAGCTGAAAATTAAGCTCTAAAAATGTCGAGCAGAAATCATTAAGTTGCTGAATTTTACAAGACTTCAATTTGTTTGGTATCGACATATGACATACATTTGAATTTAATCAAAATTGTAAATAAACACTCAAAAATTAGTCTCATCTCTTTCACTTGATTATTCTTTTTGTTTATCCACAAACAAAAATATTCATATTTATTAAAATAAATAATTATAATTCAAAATATTCTTTGTCAATTATCTTTTATTTAGACTGATAATAATAATATTTGAACAATTTTTATTGGTACTTTCATATATCCCATATTAATAAAGTTCATCTTCACTATTTTGATCAATTTTACTAAAGACAAAAAAATAAATAAAATTTAATTATGATACTCAATTAAAATATTATCAAAATTTATGATATAAAATAATTTCATTTTAATTTTATCATATTTAATTTGTATGAAAAAAATAAAATATTTCAAAAAAACAAGTAACATTAAATAAACAGATAAAAATGTTTATGAGTGGGCTTGAACCCATTCCCTTTCTTTTATCTTACCTACTCTTACCTTGTTAAGACTTGCCATACTAGATTAAAATTAATAGCTTATTTTAAGATAATCTTAACAATTTAAGTGATTGAAATTTCTCTTACCAAACAAGCTTAATTTTTTAATCTCTTAAAGTGTTCCAAATTAAGAGCTTAATTGAGTTACCAAACAGGCCCTTATATGTAACAGTTTGTATACATAAAAGTAATACATATTTACAGAAAAGTAACAGTGTTTTTTTATGTTTCTTCATTTGCCAAAAGTAACACTTATTATAACTAAAATGTAACGAACGTGTTACTTATATATAACAGTGTTTATACATAATTGTAATACATATGTATAGAAAAGTAATAATTCAACCCATTACACTTTAGAACTAAAAACACTTGTGTTAGTAACATTGTAAAAATAAGAAAGTAACAATTTTTATAAATGAATGTTACATTTTACTTGTATAATAACATTGTAAAACAGTTACGTCTACTTGTATAATAGTATATCAATATGTTTTCAAATAATAAGTTACAATGAGTTCAATTTATCATGATACATATAAAAGTATTACATTAGCTATAGAAATCTGTTACAATTTCGTATACTAAAGTGTTACATTTATTTGTACAAATAATTACATTCATGTATATAAGTTGTTATTTTTGCATTAAAAAAAGTTGTTATTTTTGAAATGTTAGTTTCTTTCAAAAAATAAAATCAAAATTCTAAAAAAATATATATATATTCTGCAAAAACACTAATACTTTTCAGTATAACGATAATTACATTTAGTTATTGTTAGTGTTACACGTATTTATAGTTAGTATTACAGTTGAAAGATGAGTAAAATGAGCTATTTTTTTTTTTGTAAAACATGTGTTACGTTTAGTTACATTTAGTTATATTAAGTATTACTTTTGGCGAACGAAAAAAAATGCCAAAAAAAAAAAAATTTAAAAAAATATTGTTTTTTTCTGGATTTTGTTTTTGTTTTTTGGGCCATGGGTTGCTGCCACATGGCATATTTTGAGTGGAGCATGGGTTGGGATCCTATGCTTCGCGGAGAATGTTGTATACGGGTCATGGGTCGACCCGTCACTTCTATGAGACGGACGAAAAACACAAAAAAATAAAATTTATCCCCCCGATCATTGGGTCTAAGTGACTCGTCGTTATTATGAGATGAGTATAGGCTGTTCTTATAGGAGACCAGCTTACAAAAAAAATAAACTTACTTTCTAGTTATTATTTGGATTACATTCTGTTAGACAATATATTTTATATTAATTAGAGAATTGAACTTGTACCAATAGATAGACTTGAGAGGCTAATTCCCTTATTATCAATTGGTTTAGATGGTGGAACCTCCAATTTAGTCTATATAGGCTCAGTCCAGCTCATGCTCACTTGAGTCTCTCTCTACTTCTTACCATTACTTTATTGTCTCTTCTTTATACTCAACAATAATTCTAAAAAAAATAAATAAATAGAAAATTCAAAAAGAAAAATAATTATCATAAAAAATCTTAAATTTATCATTGAAATAACATTATAAATATTTTCATTAACATGTATTAGACTAGGATAACTAAAATAGTGTTGAGTTATTGTTCAAATCCAATCAAGCTCACAGCTAAATAATGGAACAATTTTGCAAGAGGAAAATAGTATTTTTGAAAGAACAAAAAAAAAAAAAAAAAACTCCTTTTGTCCCATGTAAAATATTATAAAATATTTTATTTTAAATATTCCACTAAAATTGCACAAGATCGAAATAGTAAAACCATCTCCAACAACACTCTATAACTTCATAATAGAGCATGTTTTTGCTCCAAATGAACTCTATCACTTGCTTCAAAATAGTGCAACTCTATCTCTAACTTCAAATATAGTGCAAAATATAGAGTTGTGCTATCCCTTTTTTTCCCTAATATTTCCTCTTTTTATGTTTTTTTTCTATATAGATGAAAAGATTTTATAATATAAAATATACGAAAGGTAATTTTATTTATATAAGTGAAATATTAATGATAATTTTAATAATTTTCTTGTTTGATATAAGATTTTGAAGCACAATGTTGGAGATGTTAAATATTGCACCATTATAAAGAATAATGCAATTGTTGCACTAAATAGTTGGAGATGCTCTTAAGTAAACAATACGGATATACAAAGTTCCTTTTAACAGTTTTTCTAACGTTTTCCCTTAGGGCATATGATAAGACTTAACTATGTGCCTATATAACTATAGCAATTTTGCATAGGAAATCTAAATATGTTACTAAAAATTATTATAATTACATGTAAAAAAAAAAATCCGACCATTATTTAACATATCTATCACTCTCCTACTTTTTAAGCAATCATAAAGAAATAGTAAAAACTGCAAATCTAAACAAGGTTTTAGATTTGAGCCAGGAAAAATTAACAAACGTTTTTTCTTATAGAAATCATACTTCCCCCTTCTCAAGGAAACAATCTCATTTTTGTATATATAGTCACGTTCATTGAAAAAAAAAAAAATATAAAACCAATATTTTACAAGAACTTAACCATTCCTATAACGAGTGGGTAACCCGTGCTCTGCACGGGAAACTAATTTACCAATTTTAGTATCTTTTGTTTTTTTCATATTTTTATTTAATAGTATTAGTTAATCTTAAATCATAATAATTGTATAATTTTTAACTATAATAATTAATGATTAATAGTTAAATATAATTGTTAAAAAAATAGTTAACTATTAATAGTTAAATATAATAGTTAGCTATTTATAGTTAAATATAATAGTTAGCTATAATAGTAACTACAATAGTTAACTATAATAGTAACTATTACTATTATTATTATAAGTATAAGTTAACTATAATAGTACCTATTACTATTTTAAGTAATAGTTAACTATTATAGTAACTATTACTATTATATGTATTATTTATTATAATAGTTAACTATAATAGTTACCCTATATAGTAACTAATACTATTATCTAATACTATTAGCTAATAGGAAAAAAAATGAAAAGTCACTTATTTATTATAGTGGAATTGATGTGGCATCACCAAATGCTTCATTTTCCCATGACTTGTCCACATGTCAATACCATCGCTCTCTTCACCAACTTTAATATATATATATATAAGATTTCTGTAAAAAATCATATGTACGTCATATTTCTTACTAGACCTGTGAGATAGTATAATACTCAATCTCTAGCTAATTACATATATTCAATAAGTGTATTATCTAAACTCTAAAGCTTCAAATAAACTACTGTATAAGTATCTTACAAGAACCGAGATTGTTTACATAGTTTCATGTCTCGAGGACGAATAATTAAGTCCATAATCTATACTACTAATTAGCAACCTATCATCCTAAATAAGATTAAAAATCTATTCTATAGAGTCTAACCATGACTACCATCTTCAGATTGGATGTTCGTCTCCTCCGTTGGTGGACTATCCCACGATTGCCTCGGAATCCAATGGTGGTTATTCAAATCCGCTTGTTCATCACTAGCCATCGTGCTCTTCCCCGCCTCGTCGTTGTTGACTTTGACTTCTTCGGTCAACATGATTCTACTAGTACCACAAACTAATTCTACTCTTACAAGTAGAATTATCAACAACAAATATATGATCTTTTTCATGGTAATATTATAGCTAATTTGTGTGGGAGGTATTGTCATTTGTAAAGAAAAAACTGTTGAACTAGCTATTTATAAGGAGTGAAATGGTCTAGAAAGGGGCTTTTCAAGAAGCTCAAATTTTAAGTGATAGTTAAATGATCCCACTTTGTGACTTTTTGATGTGCAACTAACAAAGATATTTTTCAATAAGGGTAACATATCTTGGCGAACCTTAACTACCAATAAGAATGAGACACCTTCCCCATTAGTAAAAGTTCCACTCAACTCATAATGATGTTGTTGTTGAATGTTTTGTAAATGAATCTAATTTAGATCTTTTGTTAATTAGCTGTACATCAGTGTTTATGCAAAAGTATTTTAGTGCTAAAGGGGAGATGATATTTGTAGCCGTTGCAGCGACAAATTTGCTTTTAAATGTAAAAATCTATATGTATTTGATCATATCTCCTTTTTAGATGTGCGGAAGAGATTAAATGGGTAGAACAATTCATCACTGCATCCAACCTAGAACCCAATTAACATGCTAAGACACTGTAATATAACATTTCAAGTCCGCGATAGCACAATATTTTACAATTTCATTAGTTAGTTCATTTTCTTATTACTCTCTACACTTCATATATGTAAACTTGAGATATTATTTTTTTCACTCGAGTAATCTTACTACATTAATAACAAGAAAGTCACTTTCCTTTAAAAAAAATGTCACTATCAAAGGCAAAAGTGTAATCTCCACTAAATAAGGACAAATTTGTCATTATCTTTAATTTGGTATAAGTAGTCAACTTTACATGCAAATTGATTTTTATATACTCACTCTGTTCCTAAATGAGTGTCCATTTTCACAAAATCTTTGTCCCAAAATGAGTGTCTTTTTTCAGCATAACTTTGTCCCTAAATGTTTTTTTTTTCGAAAATTTTTTCACCGGTTTCTTTATACGTGCGAAGCGAAATGTTTGGAAAGGAGATTACAAGATTATATATGAATCTTTGCCACCAAAGTGTACAAAAAGTTGACATTTTCAGATGTCCCTTAAATTAAAATTTGGACACTCATTTAGGGACAGAGGTAGTAATACTTTTTAAATCTTTTATTAAGTAAAAATATTTAATTTTGATCAATATGTAGTGAAAAATTACTAATCGGTGCGGACATTAAGGCGTTGAAGTTTTGGACTCATTTGCGCGCGTGCGCGGAAATCGTCGTAACATTTGACTCAGGATGAACCACGGAACGCACCACATATTAAATCTAACGTCGGAACGAAACGAACAAAACTCATAGGGAAAAGCCCCTTGATGCAGTGTTCAAAATCCAAAAAAAAAAAAAAAAAAACGTAATTTCAGGCCTCAAATGGGCTGCTAATTTTTTAAATAAGTTTTGTGTATATTTTCGTAGTTTTTCTTTTTTGCTTATTAAAGTTATATTTTATTGTGTCACTTTACTATAATATCTTTATTAAAAAATCATTTATATTTTTAGAAATATTTTTAGTATTTGATATATAATATTTCGTTATGTTTATAATCGTCATGCAAACAAATTTTCCTCAAAAGTACATGCAACTAAATGAGTAGTAAACGATTGCTTTAGTTATTTTGTAAAAAGAACATTTAAGCATTCTGTTTATAAGATAATTATTACGGTTTCAATAATGTATAAAAGCTTTTCGTTTTCCCAATAAATTTATTTTAATTTTAATATTTTAAATTTATAGTAACAGCTCGTGCATCGCACGGGTGTAACACTAGTACTCTTGTAAAATCAAAGATCAATCTTCATAACAACATTGAGGTAGGTAAAAACTTGTTATGGGCAAAATCTTGGATGACGACATCTTGAAGATAACCAACACACAGACGTCTTGATCTCTGCAAAATAGGTAAAATAATATTATCATTTTACCATGTAACTAACGTATTTTTTACAGGATAAAAAATAATAAAAACGTGTGCTCACCTCGACCGATAAGAAGACTGAGTCAAGGCTTGTTTGTTAAAGAAACCCGAGATTATAGGAGTTTTAGTTAGACTAGATATTTTCTTTTATTTAAAGAGCATGGAATGGAAAAACAAACACACTCAATTCACATATTATCTCTGTACTCCGCCATAGCTCAAATCCTTTGTAAACTCTCTCATTAATACAACCGTTAGAGGAAGGCAAGTGCTCATAAACACTTCCCGAGGTTTTATACCGGCGAGATAGTTGTCTCAAGGGCTTTTCCTCGTTACATCGACGTGTTATCTTGTTTCTACATTCAATTGCTCCTTATAATTTATAAAAAACATTCTCTTTTTTATCTCATTCATATTTCATTGTTTTTTCTTCAAAACAAAACTGAAGAAGGAATAGCATCATTTATATTCGCCATGTCAATAAAGTCTCTATCTCCTTGCATACCCTTTCAAAATAAAAGAAATCAATCTTCTTCAAAACATTTAACATAATTCATGAAAAAAGTAAAAAAAAAAAAAAAAATTAAATTACATCATTTTTAAACATCTCAATCAAGTCGAATAGTTATATCAAAGCGTGAAACAGTATAAACACCTAATGCCCCTACATTAGCACTAATATCAGTATTAACAACATATCCTCTCGCAAATCTGAATTTTCCCGTACCAGAAACAATAGCTAATTCAGAGCTCGATTTATACCTCTCATATACACCTTGAATCTCCAATGTGCTACCTGCATAAGCCTTAT
The DNA here is from genome assembly GCA_026119855.1 of Campanula takesimana. Taxonomy (NCBI): domain Eukaryota; kingdom Viridiplantae; phylum Streptophyta; class Magnoliopsida; order Asterales; family Campanulaceae; genus Campanula; species Campanula takesimana. Next base: position 323,841 of record JAOWBW010000197.1, on the reverse strand, counting down.
TAGCGAAAATGAGAGAAGCCGACCAATAATGATTCACACCTCGTAGCGAAGAAATGGCGTAAATGCCTTGCGTACGCCCAACCAGGCCCGGCCCTGATATGAGAAGGGTGAGGCTCCAGCCTAGGGCCTCCAAAAAATGGGCTTTTTTTAAGGCCTCCAAATTTTTTTATCCCTTCTATATAAAAAAAGGCATATTTTTATTCTTATATCACACTTATAATTAATTTAGGCCCACACCCAACTATCCAATATCATAGCCCAAGATCACTTCACACAATCACACGGCCAAACTTAAAAAAAAAAAAAAAAAAAAAAAAAAAAAAAAAAATAGGAGAAGAAGGAATACGCAATTTGCATTCCGCAAGTCGCAGACGGCAAAACCGCAAAGGCAGAGATGGGGAAAAAAAAAAAAGGAATTTTGGACAGAGCCGACGGCGACGACGGAAATCGCCAGGGAAGAAGAAGAAGAAGAAAGAATTGCAGACAATGAAGTTAACTCTAAAGATATGTGGATTCTTATTCTTCTTTTTTATCATGAAAATCAAATCATTTTATTTAAAATTACCCCCTTTAGTTTTGAAATAAGTTTTTATATTTTAATTTCTGATTTATTTGAAAAAAATAGGAATTATTTGGCATTGTAAATTAATGTACTATGAGATTATTGACCGTCAATAGTACAGTACTCATTAATTAAAACCCAAAACAAACAGAAAATCTCAAAGCCAGAACAGTGAGGTGGCGTTCAATTTAGCCCGACAAACAGATTATAGAATGATCCATCCCTCTAATTGCTTCCACCACTCTTGTTTGATTCAACAGGGAATAAATTGGATTTTGGCAATTTTGATCTCAAAGCGTGTGTTTTCGCTTGTTTTAATTAATAAGAAATTCTTTTTTTAGAATAACATTTTTCCTAAGTGTTATTTTTCGAAAATAAAAAATTGAACTTTAGGGTTTAGGTTTTGGTTAAAAAGGCCCCAGTCAAAAACTTAGCCTAGGGCCACAAATTTTACAGGACCGGCCCTGCGCCCAACAATAGGCGAATCGGGACTAACTCCTTCTCGGACATAATCATTGGTAACATAAACTGATCCGAAGTCGGTGACTGACCAACGTTGACCTGGAATTCCGGCAACATTTACAAACGTAGTGTTTGGACCACCTATAAAATCGTGGATGTAGAATGTCATTTTGGTTTCTTTCAATTTTTGAGGAGAGGATGAGGAGGTTGAATGTATGAATAAAGAAAGTATGAGGACTAATAAGGATGATCTTGCGAGAGAGATAATTGAGTTAGACATATCTGGTCGTAGATGCTATTGTAAGGGTAGGGTTGAATTGGGTATATGATAATCTATCTATGCATATATGGGTGGATTATTTTCCATTTATATAACTTGTGTGGAGTTAGAAAGAGTTAAATGATGTTTATAGTTGTCTCGTAATAAATGTCATGCTTTTTATTTTGTTTGTCCCAAAATAAATATCGATTTACTAAAAATGGGGTATGAAATTTGATGATCTTTCTATATTACTTATTATAATAAGCACAAGCATTGCAATGCTGTAGGAGGTGTCACTCCACCCATATGAAAAGATTGAGGCAATCAAAAAAGAGGCTTTGACCAATAAGTCCCTAGGCCAAATAAAAACTACTAATAAGGACAGACATTTTGAAAACCTACCAAAAAGTCATTGAAAATTTTCCTGGACCAGAATGCCCTTCCTCCCTCCGTCTGACGCGCGTTGTGCTAGCGCTAAGCGCGTCTTCCAAATGCGTTTTCTATCCAACTCCCTCCTACTTTTTCTCTCTCTTCCTCCTACGTTTTCTCTCTCTTCTTTTTTTTCCCTCAAAATTTTAAAATGTAATATCTCAAAATCTAAAGATTGAAAAAATAATCCGAGACCACCATTTTAATCGTGTCGTCAAATCGAATCAAACAAGTACACACAACACATAATTCAAATTTTAGAAATAAAAATCTCATTTTTCACTAGTAAAAAATTGAGAAAATAATTTTTCATTTCTCAATTAATTTTACAATTTTAGAAAATAAAATTTCATTTTTCACTTGTAAAATAAATTTTCAACTAATTTCTCAGTTGTATGATTTCCCAATTGTGTGATTTCACAGTTGTGTCATTTTTTCATTTTTCATTTTAAAAACTGATAAATTCATCTATCAATTTTTCACAATCATTATAATAACTGAGACATGCATTTCACAGTTGTTCATACATGAATTTGAATATAATAACTGAGACATTCATTTAACAGTTTTTCATAATTGAGTAAAACCTGATAAACTCATCTCTCATTTTTCACAATTGATGACTCAATTTATCGGTTTAATTATATAATAAATGAGTCGTTCATTTCTCAGTTAACGGTCATTTTTTTCATTTTCACAGTTGTTTGACTTCACAGTTGTGTAATTACACAGTTGCATGATTTAAAGAGTTGAGAAATCAAATTACCAGTTTTTAAAGCAAAATATATTTAGTTTACACCTGCAATGAAATACACCGTTTGGACAATAGATAAACCGATTTATCACTTATTTCTCACTTGTGAACGGTTGTAAAATTCATCTATCAATATTTTACATTTAAAACTGATAAATTCATCTCTCAGTTATTCTCATTTGTTGAGTTTAAAAATTGAGTTATTTATTCCTCATTTGTTCATAATTGAGTATAAAACTGATAAATTAAACTCTCAATTTTCACAATTGATATTCAAATTTCACGGTTATGAAAGAAACTGTTGTACCACAAGCAAATACATTTGAACATTGCTGAACTCCCTCACTGATCTCCATTAATGGCGAAAACCCCAAGCAGACTTCACAATCTCTTTTTTTTTTTTTTTTACAAACATTGCATCAATTATAAATTTCATATCAACTTATATTTTCAAGATTGTATGATAGTACATTAAGAGGGTAAAAAGAAAAAAAAGAAATAAGTTTCCATGCCAAGGCGGAAAAAGCATTAGGCTGAGGGCCTCAAGATCCTTACCTACTCTATAAGCTACACTATACGACGATATTCTAGTTGCTTCGTGTTTTCTAGTAATACTTCTCGAATGTAATTTGCCACTTCCTTGCAGCCTTCCATTGCTAGTTGCATGACATTCTCAAAGATGTCCATTGGTAACTTTGCATCCATCTGTAGAAGAAGCACTTTGTCCAAAATAACTGTCACTTTTGGTCTAAAATTTTGGTCCAAAATAATTGTCACTTTGAGCTAAATGTCTCTCTTATCCTTGCATTGAAAATTGTTCTCTCTTATTAATTATCTTAGTGTGAGACATTAATATAAGAAAGTTGCACACTTAATAGGGGTAAAGTTGGAACTTTTATCACTAAGTCATGATAATTATTACATTTCTTAAAAGTTGTGCAAATGCAAAAAAGGACAGTTATTTTGGACCGGAGGGAGTACTAAAAAAGTTAAAAACATGAGAAAATTTTAGGGGAAACTAGTTTCTCCATAATTTATAAAAAGTCTTGTTTTTATAAAGGTTAAAGTTTAGGGTTTAAGGTTTAGGGTTTAGGTCCTTTAGGGTTTAAGGCTTAGGGTTAAAGGGTTAAAAAGTGGACTTTTAATAACTTATGGAGGAACTAATTTCCCCCAAAACCAACTCTAAATACATTAACTTGTCAACAACTATGTTATTTATTGCGGAAAGTAATATTTATTGGGAATAGGGAGGGAATCGATCTCAAAAGAATCAATCAATCGGTTATGTCGCTCCATGATAATAAATGCTTCCTCAAAAGCAATTATCCCAAATTAGCGAGTCTTGGTTTCAATATACTCTGTCCGTCTCAATATGTTTGACCACATTTTTTTTTGTTTGTCTCATTGTGTTTGGCCACTTATAAATTCAATGTAAATTTATACCTTATTTTTTTCATTATACCCCTAATTAAATGAACATGTATCAATTAATTACAAAATTAATGTGCAGCTTTTCATGTTATAAAGAAGGGTAGAATTGGAAATGTAAAAGATGAACAAGACATTTATTGAAGTTTCTTAAACTACGAGATTTTGTTTAATGGCCAAACATAGTGAGACGGAGGGAGTATAAATTTTTTGATTTGTTGTTTTTTATTGTAGATCAATCAGTGTTCTAAAAGACCCCCGTCTAGGCCCTAAGTGTTCATGAAGCTCATAGGTCCCGTGTAGGATATTATAGTTATTTATGAATTCTCGGCCCCGCCTAGATCCCGCCTAGGCGCCCCTGCAGCGCCTAGCGACCGCCTAGCATTTTTTAGAACCTTGAGATTGATTTTGAGATGAAACCTTATATTTATCACACTCCTTCTCGTAAAGGTCTTGCTTCTTTCTGTCTCTAAATAAATGTCATATTCTTTTTGTTTCAGATGTCGCCGTTTTGTGTACGTTAGTACGAAAGAATTTTGAACAATAATTTAGGTTAATATAGTTATCCTTATGAAGATTTTAAAATTTGTTATTGATAGTATTAATAATGGTGAATCAATAATAAATTTTATATTTTATTAAGATATTTAAATCAAATTAAATTTATTGCTCAAAGTTTATTCGTACTAACGTATAAAAAAGAGGCGACATTTATTCCAAAATAGATGGAGTATAATTTTAAAAATTGTAAATGATTACATGTATTTTTAATTATGGATTAATAATGATTCTTAGGATTATATGAGGATAATTTTGTCATGTTTGGACGTATGGCTGATTGTGTAATGATTATGTAAAAAAAAATTGGAATAAAAGATGGATAAATAGAAAGTCACAAAAAAACTTCACAAAATGAGAATGGAGAAACAGAAATAATAACCACAAGCGATCCATTAATACAAACAGGACCTTACTTTTTCAATAAATTTTGTTTAAACTCGATCGGAATAAGTACTCACTAAGGCTCAGTTTGTTTGGCGGAAAACAACTTCCGGAAAACATTTTTCCCATTTTCTGGTGTTCGTTAAACACCGGAAAATGGGGAAAATGTTTTCCGAGGAAGTGGTTTTCCTCCATTCCTAAGGAAAACGTTTTCCTTACCTCCACCTAAGGAAAACGTTTTCCGGAAAATGCTAACACTTCAATTGTTGTTCTAACTCCAATTTTTGTTTTACGAAAATTATTTTTTAAATATACCCAGTTAATTAAAAAATGTCTAAAAATATTTTATTTTTATGAATATTTTGCAATATGTTATATTATTAACTTTAGTCCATTATAATTACAAAACTACATTTCCATTTTATTTTATAATTAAAATTGGAGATAATGACTAATTTATTGATTATTTCTTTTAATATATACTCTAGGTGATCAAAATTAATGTATCTAAAAAAGTTTTCCGTAAAGCATTTTCTTAAAATTCACCAAACAGTGGAAATTACATTTTCCGGAAAACATTTTCCAAGAAATCGTTTTCCGGAAAACATTTTCCAAGAAATCGTTTTCCGAAGTTATTTTCCGCGAAACAAACGGAGCCTAAATTATAGAAAAATAGCTTTACTTTTATTTAATCGCACTGTTAGGTATATTTGATTAATTTTTTTTTTTTTAATTATTGTGAAGAGATATTAAGGCTTTTCGTTAATACACTCTAAAAATAATATTAATAATTTTTTTTGACTCTATAAATTAAAGAGTAGATGTTAAATGGAACGGAAAGAGTAGATGTTAAATGCATTCCTTGGTTTGTCTCTCCAAAGGTATTGAATGTTTACCGGTGGCAATAATGGTTACTGGTCAGGAGCGTCTAGCTATGTCATCAATATAGTCTGATCATCCAATAAATTGCAGCACCTAACAAACGAGACCAGATCTCTTGTACCACTCCGTATGTCACTCCATGTGCCACAAGTGATCCAGCCGTTAATATGTTTGAATAATATTAATAAAATGTTAATCTTAAAAACTGTGAGCCGTTGGATCATTTGTAGCACAGAGAACAGAGAGTAGCAAACAAAGTGGTACAGGAGATCTGGACTCCTAACAAACTGATGGCTATCTATACATGATGCCTGTCCATGCATATGCATACGAAGAGTGTGTCTTTAAAATACTGTTTCACTACTAAAAATTAGGGATGGCAACAGGTCGGGTACGGGCTGAGTTTGCCCAAATCCGAACCCGACCCGCGTACTTGGCACATCAAACCGGACCCGCCCCGCTCGAAGGCCCGGCCCGGCCCGTAGCTTCCCTTCTTCCCCGACGTACAGCAACTCCATAACACCCAGCAACAGCTTTCTAAGCGACCCACCCCATAAAAACTCAAAATCAAGAAGGATCGAGAAGGTGAGAGAGTGAGGGATAGAGAGAGGAGTAAATTGCCTCGTAGCTGCAAAAGCCCACCACTAACGCCGCCGACCACATCAGATTTGGGGGTGGGTGAGGAAGATCGAGAGAGATGAATGAAACACTACGGGAGGCAACATATGAAAGCCGGATGACGATCTCAGGTAAGAGAAAAAGAAAGAGGGAAGGAAGGATGAAGGGGGAGGAACGATTGTGCATCTTCATTTCTGGGTTGGAATTGTATGGAATAGAGAAAGAGAGATACAGTAAAGAGAAAGGGAGACGACCTTGCACAAATTAGGGACTGGATTTTGGAGGTAAAGGCTAGGGCTTAGGTTATATTTTAGGTATTTTCTGTAATAAAGGAAACATAAAAGGGGTATAACAGTAGGTCAAAGGTAATAAATGCTATACTTATGCAATACGGGTCGGGTCGGGTTAATGCGGGTTGCCAGTGAACCGGACCCGCCGGGTTTTAGAATTAGCTTACCAAACCCGCCCTATTCGGGCCGGATTAGATTCGGGTTTGGGCGGGTTCGGATGAATTGTCATCCCTACTAAAAATCAGATTTTACAACTTTTTAGAGAACTAATATATACTCTCTCCACCCAGCTTATTTGACACAATTTTGGTCTGTCTCAACTTATTTGACACTTCTTTAAATAGCATATTTTTTATACTTTTATATTCACTCTACCCCACCACTCATTTCATCTCTTTATTTTTTACCACTCAATTTATTCAACCAACAGTACTATTTAACCCACTCATTCTCTCTCTTCATTTTCTACCACACATTTTTCTTATTTTATTATTTTCATTAGTTATTGTGCCCACTTTTTGAGTGTCAAATGAGGTGAGACGGAGGGAGTATTTGATGCTTTTCTTTGCCTCATGACTAAGACATTATGATGCAGCGGAATACAACCTAGATCAACCACGACAGAAGATCTAGCATAAAACAGAAGGAATGAAACCTTCAACAAGCCAACAATGGCTTCTAGGGTTAAAACCCACAAAGTTGCAAAGCAAACTTTAAAATTAATTAATCAAAACATAGTCAATACAAAAGTAGGAAAAGAGTATTTATACCTAGCAACTAATAAAACAATAACCCTAAAATCGTTTTTAACAAAATACCAAAAATACCCAATCAATTAACATAAAAAAGGAAACAGTTCTGAGCATAAAATTCTGGTCCGGCGCCGGGCACGGTCGTGCAGCCTTTTTAGCACGGTCGTGCCATCTTGTTCGACTGCCTCTCCTTTTCCACCCAACATGTGCACGGCCGAGCATTGAACTTGGAGCGGCCGTGCGGGTGAGGTCCGGGCGGGCGGCTTCCTTGGTCCGGGCGGATCATAGATGGGGCTTCACGAATTCTTCCTCATTCTACATCATACACCCCCACTTTAAAATGATTCGTCTCCGAATCATGAACCATAAAAGAACCATGCAATCTGGGAACATGCCGCTTGGTTTGAACAAATGAAAACCTGTGTGGTGGATGTCTCGCAGCCGGTACTGGTGGAACACGAAGTGCATCCCTCCGCTTAGCTCTCCGTGCTGCAGCAGCTAAACCAATCGCCCGAGCAGTACCTGAAATAAATGATTTTGCAGCACACAAGGAAATAATTCCTTTCCCTTTATCGATGCCAGGACGAACCCCTTTGTCTCGCAACGGGCATAAATTAATTTTGACCCCATCCTTCATAAAACTGATAAAATTAGTACGCCCATTGTGAGTAGAATCAACATCATAATGCCAAGGTCGCCCAAGCAATAACTGGCACGCACTCATATCAACAACATCACAAATAGTCACATCCTTATAATTACCAATAGAAAAAGGAACGACATATTGTTCAGTGACTTTTATTTTACCGGTAGCATTAATCCATCCCACATGATATGGAGTTGGATGTTTCTTAACCTCCAGTTGTAATTTATCCACCGTCCCCCTAGCAATCAAATTATCACAGCTCCCACTATCCACAGTGACTTTTACTTTGTTATCCGCTATAAGCCCAATAGTGCGAAAAATACCATGCATGTTAGGAGGTTCATCGACCGCTGGGGTAGTCAAGGTCACTTTATTACACACAAGTGCCTCATGGTCACCCTCATCACTCTCCTCATTCGGGTCTACCAAAATTTCCGGAATGTCATCCTCAGCCTCCTTCTCTGCTAGATTAAAGTTCCTCTGAGTAGGACAATTATTGGATAAATGTCCAGGTTGCCCACAACGAAAATATTTATTTCCAAAATTCTTGGCATAGGGGTTGGGATTCTGACGCCCAGTAGCAGGATTAGTACCCCTCCCCACCGGTTGAGTCGGAACAGTATCCTGTTTCTCATTAGTGGTTTTAGGCCCTGTGGACTGTCCAGTTTCAACTACTGGGGATTTAAAACTCGACGATTGTCCAATATAGTGGGTTGAGGGGACTTAAAAATAGAGCTAAGTTGGTTGTGTTCAACAGTTTTAGCACGAGATATGGCCCCATCAAGGGTGTGAATAGGGTACAATTGAACTTGAGATTGAATACTAGGGCGACGACCATTCACATACCTCATTGTCTGTTGTGCTTCTGACTCACCCAAATCATTACGCGCAGAAAGCGTATGAAAATTGTGCGTGTATTGATCAACAGTCCGATTGTCCTGCTTGCAGACGAGGAACTTCTGATAAATTAACTGCTCAAAATCTGCAGGCAAAAATCGATGTTTCAGAGCCATCTTCATACGACCCCATGTGCGAACCGGTAATTTATTCGGCCTCCACCGGTTGTTATTGAACTTCTCCCACCATGCAGATGCCCCACCGCGAAGTTTGTAAGCCACATACTGCACTTTCTTCTCATCCGGGATATTCATCAAGGCAAAATATTTCTCTACCTCTAAAAGCCAGTCTGTAAATTCCTCCATGTCGAGCTCCCCCGTGAAAAAGGGTAGATCAGCTTTAATTTTAGGATACTGATCCACGGGTGCAGCGATAAAATCATCATCACCCTCTGAATCTGAATCCTCTCCTCCGGCTGGCGGATTACGGTTGTTTCGACCGTTTTCCATAGGAACTGGATTAGCCCCTGCCCGTTGCCTTCGGCGACCATCAACCTGCAAACCCTCCAAAACCCTAACAAGATCCGCGTGACGAGCTGCAGCCTGTTCTTCACGCTGACGGTCTCGTGCTTCAGCTTGCTGGTGTCTTTCTTCGGCTTCTCGATCCATACGATCAAGGATTGCAAGAACAGGGTCGTTGTTGTTTCCATCGCCGTTCACCATCTTCACTGGATCTCACCTTACTGATACCAATTGATGCAGCGGAATACAACCTAAATCAACCACGACAGAAGATCTAGCATAAAACAGAAGGAATGAAACCTTCAACAAGCCAACAATGGCTTCTAGGGTTAAAACCCATAAAGTTGCAAAGCAAACTTTAAAATTAATTAATCAAAACATAGTCAATACAAAAGTAGGAAAAAAGTATTTATACCTAGCAACTAATAAAACAATAACTCTTAAATCGTTTTTAACAAAATACCAAAAATACCCAAGGAATTAACATAAAAAGGAAACAGTTCTGCGCATAAAATTCTGGTCCGGCGCCGAGCACGGTCGTGCAGCCTTTTTAGCACGGTCGTGCCATCTTGTTCGACTGCCTCTCCTTTTCCACCCAACATGTGCACGGCCGAGCATTGAACCTGTAGCGGCCGTGCGGGTGAGGTCCGGGCGGGCGGCTTCCTTGGTCCGGGCGGATCATGGCTGGGGCTTCACGAATTCTTCCTCGTTCTACATCACATTATATAAAAAATCTTTTATTTTGTTATTTAATTTAGGAATATACTCGTGCATTAGACAATATTGCTTTAATTTAATTATACTCCCCTATCATAAAATAATTATCCCGTTTGACTTTGCAACAATTTAATATTACATTATTAATTGGGATTTTAGAAATTCAGTAACTTTAGAGCCTTTATTTTGAAAATAAAACTAATTTTTTGGTATAAGCAAAAATAAAAGAGCAAGTCTCCTGTGAGTACAAGGGGGTCCGTCTCATGGTAGAGACGGGTCATTGTTGACCCATGACCCGGTCTTGCCACATGGCAACCACCCATTGCCCAATGTTTTTTATTTTTTTATTTTTTTTGAGTTTTTATATTTTTTTTTAACTTTTCTGTCGTTTACCAAAAGTAATAGTTACCATAACTTAATGTAATGACTATATACATATAAAGTAACATTGTTCATAAGTAAACATAACACCTGTTTTAAAAAAACCAAAACTCATTTTACCTATTTTTTCAAATGTAATACTAACTATAATTACGTGTAACCCAAACAATATCTAAATGTAATTATCATTTATACTGAAATGTAATAGTGCTTTTGCAAAAATGTAAAATATTGTGTATTTTGATTTAATTTTTGAAAGAAAATAACATTTGAAAAGTAACAACTCATATACATGAATGTAATTGATTGTACAAATAAATGTAACACTTTAATAAAAGAAATTATAACATATTTCTATAGATAATGTGATACTTTTACATGTAATACTAATCAAGTGTTTTTAGCTTTAAAAATGTAAATGATTGAATTATTACTTTTTCTATACATATGTGTTACAATTATGTATAAACATTGTTACATATAAGTAACACGTTCGTTACATTTTAGTTGTAATAAGTATTACTTTTGGCAAACGAAGAAAACATAAAAAAAAAAAAAACACTATTACTTTTCTGTATATATGTATTACTTTTATGTATACAAACTGTTATATTTAGTTATAGTAACTATTACTTTTGATAAACCGAAAAAAACAATATAAAAAAAAAACAAAAAAAATGACCTATGAGAGGCTGCCACGTGGCAGAGTCGCCCCCATGGGTCATGGAGCCGGTTCGTGGGTCGGGTCATGCGTAAAAATGACCCGTCTTTACCATGAGACGGATCTTGTTCTCACCTAAGTTTTTGTCAAAAGAAAAAATGAGAACTATTATTATTGAAATGTTTTGAAAATGGGACTAAATTTTATCAAGTAAATGACAAAAGGGGGGGGGGGTGGAGTTGGAGCGAGGGTAGTATGAATTAGGAAAATATTTCGTTAGATCAGGTTTCAGATATACTTCTTCTGTCTCAAAAAGATAGTCCACTTTAGATTTTTGACGGTCAATACATGTAAACTTTGACCAAAGATTATTATCAATCTAATCGTCTAATATGTTTGCAAGAATTTTGTTTATTGTTGGTCCATTAATCAGGTATAATATGGTTGGAATGCTAGAATTATGTAAAGGAAGTTGAAGAATGATTTTATGGATAAAAGAGGATTTTATTCATAAACATGTGGAGTTTTGGCAAGTGAAAAATGTGGGAATTAGACCCATTCAAAGGTTGAGATATTAACAAGAGAGTACAAGGCTCTTACAGCTATGAGGTACAAGGAGGCGAAGCAAGAACTTGGGCACCAAGAATTAGTTCCTACAAATATGAACATGTGGAGAAATTCTTCCCCAAGGCTCGGCATCCACTCCACCACTCACACCACGTTTTTTATCAACTCTCCAACCACAAATGAAGTCTTCCCCAAGTACTTCAAGTCTATAAATAGCAAGGAGGATGAAGATTGAAAACAACAACACTACAACATACACCCTTGCACAAGAAAGTCTATACACTCTTTGGTTCCGATAAACCCCAACTTCCCAAACCTATTCCATTCTTGTAATCTCTGATTATAAGTTTGTCTTGGCTAGGATAGGGTCTCGTGTATAGTCTTAGTCGTTCCATAGAGCTCAAATTGTAATAGCGATAGGGAACTCTCGGCCTTGTACTTACAATTCTTATTAATAGCGAAGGTCTAGCCTTTTGAGGCACCACTTGAGATATATACTTTATATATCTTGAGAAAAATAATTCTTGTTTTTATTCCGCTGCAAAATCGTTTTGAAAAATTGTTTTAACTCGGGTGTGTGTGTGTGTTGTCTTAAGTGTTATCGTTGGACTTCCAACACCTTTGATAACACTTTATAAAACCAAGACCATTGACATTTTCAATTGGCATCAGAGCTAGACACTTGACATACTAAGTGTTTGGTCCAGTTGTCATGGTCTTGAATCTTGCTAATCCATATCTTGAGAGACTTTCTATTCTTCTTGGCTCGAATCATACTTCCCTTAGGAATAGTGAGGAAAGAGAGCTAGAAAACATTAAAGAACGTGATCAATCAGTCATGTTGACCATGACTTTGGAGCACTCAAAGTCAGATTTAGAAAGTGTTGCCAATGGTGTTACCCAGAGTGCATAACACCAAGCCCAACACCCAGCAGGTATAATCCTTTTAAATTTTCTGACGATTTTTGCTTTCATGGTTCAATTAATGTTGATGCAGGAAGTCCAGATGAGGAGGATTTAAGCAAGAATGAACTCATTGATGGGTTAAAAAATCTTTACAAGGCGTTGTTCAAAGAATGGATGAAAGAGAACAATATAGTACCGATCTTAACCAAAGAAATTCATGAGCTAAAAGACTCTTTGACTCGGCCGGCGGTGCAATTCACAAAGTTGGATGTTGAACTTGTTAAAGTCAAGTCCAAGTTGAAGCTAGCCGAGACCACCTTCAAAAAGCTCAACACGAGGTTCTCAAAATTGGATGAAATACTAGACTTGAGTAAGTCACTCAAAGCAGGTATTGTGTTCCATGACTCTCTTGACAAAATCACTTCTACCATAATGAATGAAAATAATGAAACATGTTTTGTAAAAGAACATGAAAAAGTAAAAAGTAGTTCATCAAGTGATATTTCTGATCAACCGTGTGTGTGAATATTGTCACACAACTGGAAAAAGTAAATTTGATTGTTTTACACTTAAAAAGAAAAATTCCAGTTCACATGTGTTATCTCAAGTGTTAACTAACACTCAAGACAACACTGGTGATCAGAAAATTAAAAAGTCTAAAAAGAAAGTCTGGTTTTTAAAATTTAATCATAAATGCAATGTTGTATTTGCTTCTTTGAGGACTAACATTTCAGGTTCATGGTACTTTCATAGTGGTTGTTCACATCATATAACAGGAACAAAAGTGTTCTTGAAAGACTATGAATCTATCCAAGGAGAAACGGTGACATATGGAGGTGGAGGAAAGAGCAATATAATAGGAAAAGGGACACTTGATGTTTCCGGATTCCCTGCCTTAAAGAATGTCTTGCACGTTGATGGATTGGTTGCTAATTTAATTAGCATTGGCCAATTGTGCGATGATAACTTGGAGGTAAAATTTAATAAAAATACTTGTGAAGTTTTTGATAACACTAACACTTGTGTAATGTCAGGAACTAGATCAATATTGTTGAAGATAAATAAGTATGCAATTCAGTTAATATGGATGACACAATTTTGTGGCATCAAAAGTTGGGACATGCCCCTTATCGAAACTTAAAGAACATTTTCAAGTTTGAGGCTGTCATTGGAGTCCCCAAACTGAATCTTAAGAAAAAAATTGTGTGTGGGTACTGCGTTAAAAGTAAGGAGACTCGTGTTACCTAATGTGCTGCCCAACACCAAGAGCAACACTTTGGGACAACAGATTGTTTTCAGCTTTTGCACATGGACATGATAGGTCCAATTGAGGTAGAAAGCCTGGGAGGTAAGATGTATGTTTTTGTTATAGTTGATGATTTCTCTAGGTTTACTTGGGTATATTTCCTAAGAGAAAAATCTGAAACGTTAGATAAATTTAAACTCTTGCACTCTGAAATCAAAAACATATTTTGTGCTTCTATTTTTCATATAAGATCCAATCATGGAAAAGAATTTGCAAATTTTTCATTTTATACCTTTTGTAAGAGAAAGGGAATAAACCATGTTTTTTTACCCTTTAAATCACAGCATGGGGTGGCCGAAAGGAAAAATAGGACATTGCTTGATATGACCCGTGTTATGTTATTCTCAAAAAGAATTTCAAAAGATTTTGGGCTGAAGCTTTGAGCACGGCTTGTCATATTTCTAATAGAGTCTTTCTAAGACCTGGTTTAACAATGACACCCTATGAGATTTTAAATGGGAAGAAACCACATGTACATTACTTCCATGTGTTTGGGTGTGTATGTTATATATTAAAAGACTGGGATCGCTTAGCTAAATTTTTCTAAGAATGATAAAGCCATTTTTCTTGGATATTCACATGACAATCATGCATATCGAGTGTATAATTTAAGAATGAGAACTATTCAATAATCTGTAAACATTGTTTTTGATGATCTGTCAAGTGTTGCAGATGAACCGGGTGTTTATCCTCGTTTGGTACTGCTGGAACACCCTCAAAGTGAATTTGACATTTATGTTGGACCAAGTGTTGACATAAGTGTTGGACCAGATGTCGGCCCTAGTGTTACCACACATGAGGCAACACCAGAGATAACACCAGAAGTCAGTCCAGTTGCAGAAAATTAAAATAATGAGGACTCCATTGGAGATGATGATCCTGTTAGAAGAGATCCCCCTTTGAGGATTCAAAAGAATCATCCTATATCCCAAGTGATAGTGAGATTAGACGAAGGGATAAAAAACTAGACGTAAAGAACCGGTTAATTATCGAAACATGGTAAGGTATACTAAGGTAAATCATTCTTGTTTCGTTTCTAAGGTTGAATCTGGATATATTTTTAACTATTCGAAAGATGAATATTTAATTCAAGTTTATAACCATAAGAGATTTTCTAACTTGAAGAAGTCTCTTGTTCCGTGTCTTGGTTAAACCCCTTAAATCATCTTTGTTGTTGTATAATATATTAATTTTTGAAAAAAAAAATCCTTTTAGTTTTTGTTTCAAGCCTTTTTAATGGCGGCACATGCTGACCTTTTTGTTTCGGCAGGTTTATACTTGGTTAACATGTTTGTCAAATCCCCTTTATACTCAAAAGTGACAAAGTCACTAATTTTTGTGATAAAATAAAAGGCAAAAGGCAAAAAGCACTTATAATATTTCCTTAGTAACTCGGGGCACGGCGTTCGCGGCGACGATGCACTCTTGCCAAACGGGTATATTATCTAGTGATTTCGTACCAAGTATTAGGAACATGGAGTTCGCTACTACAGTGTATCCTACTTGAAAGGTACAAATCACTAAAGCATTTTTTACACTTTCTAAGGACTCGGAGCACGGAGCTCATCTACGATTCTTCCTTATAGATAAATATGTGTAAATTATGCTTATTTTAAAGTGCTTGAAGATGAAGAACATGCTTATTATATCTAACTTGTTAGATTTATTTTACCCCAAATACTTATAAATAAGGCTTGTTATGCCTCAATTTTTAAAATTTGAGAAGCTTGTTTTTGCTTCAAATGCTTATTATAAAGAAGCCTAACATTTTGCCTCAAGTTTTTATAGTGAGGCTTGTTTTGCCTTTAGTGCCTCAAAGTGAAATTTTTCTCAAGGGGATATTTGACTTATATGTTTTCCAAAGTGTTACCATCATTGCCGATAACACGTTAGTATGTGCTATATTAGTATGTGCCACATTATTTTTTTATTTATTATTTTCGGGTTTTATAATTAAATTTGGAAAGTCCGAAAGTCCCTTAAATTTGTGGAGTTTTTGATTTTCAAAAGGTCTTTATTAAATCTTTTTTATTTTTGGTGAATCTAATTAGGTAACTATATCCATAAAATTTTAGAGTCAAATTTCATATCAAACTCAAAAATTTGTGAAATTTATTTCACGTATGCCGAATTCTCCTAGATAGATTTTTTTTTATTTTTTTCTTCTTTCTTTTATTTTCTTTTTTATTTATAAAAAAATTAAAAAAAAATGTTTTTGGGGATAATAGCTGAATTTTTTGGGTGCTGTTAGTGGTTTGAGTTTGAGTAGTTATTCTCTAGCTAGGAAGTAGGGGGAGTTGAGAGCTATTAGAGAATAGGGAGAGTCTAATCACAATCAAAATTATATCCCTTACATATCTAATATCTCCATAAATATCTCCTACTTTCCTCTTTCTCTTTGCCGTCTTTCTCTCACACGCATACTTCTCCCAATTTCTTCCTTTCTTCTCTTCAAATCCATCAATGGCTTCCCCATCCAAGAACACTAGTGAGCCCATGGAAATTTCTCCTAGTGGTGTATCTAGGGTTACTTCGCCGATGGAGACATCACCGGCGGTAACACTTGTGACATCACCTAATCTCGCCATCGTTGTCTCCGGACCTCCACATGTTCAAGTCGCACATGCTATCCCTATGGCTCCTTCCCAACCAACTGCTGCTACCATCAAGGAAAATAAAAAGAAGAGAAAAGTCTCATCATCTTCACGCCAACCGACTGCCCAAGCTCCATCAATGCGGACTTCAAGACAAATGCAGATTCATACAGACTTGTAGAAATTCTTTGCACAATATTCTTCACAGACAGAGGGAGATGCTGCCAAAAGTGATGTTCTGCGTGCTGCTACAAGTGTTGGTCTTCTAACACAAGTACTGATCTAAGTGCTAATGCAGGTGTGCGGGCTAGTGATACTAGTTGACTGTTTGACCATGACTTGTGTTCAATGACATCGTGGACAAAGGGATTGTGATATGCTCTATAAAGGAATGCGAACTTGTATATAGTTACACTATTTAGGTAGGTATGACGGTTTGCTAGAACCTAATCATATCTTATGGGATCATGTTTGAACCCATTGCCAACTTAGTGTAATCCTATAGGGTCACACACAAATAGAACGAATCTAAAAGGACTTAATTGGAATATGGGTCGAAGGACCTTTGAGGAATATTAGGAATTTAGAGGAGAAAAGTAGCAAAGGGAAGGTCCAGTCAGACCTTGTAAAGGACCCGGCCGTACCACTTGATTGCCCCGGGCGGACCAGGTGAAGGCCCCGGGCGGACCATGCCTGGATCCAGCCGGACCTACTTGCATACCCGGTCGGATCTGTCGGTTTTGAGCTGGGACTTTCCTAGTCCGTTTTCTTGCGGGTTTATACACTTGTTACATATTTGGAATAGGTCTAATAAGTATATAAACAGCCTCTAGTTGCCCTAATCAGCCCTATACATTGTGAAAGCCTCCAAATAGTTTGAGAAACTATTTTCTTGTTCTAAGATCTCTTGGGTGAAGAACAAGAACACATATATTAATTCCATATAGTTCTTAATTGTGAAAGCATGTTTCACAAATTGGTCTAGCAACTAAGATCAAGTATTCTTGATATTCGTTCGTGGTGTGGATACCGATAGAGGGTGAAGCTTATCATCTTCAAAGTTCGTGTTCCTAATTTTATTCGCGATCAAGTTTTCCAATCTCCACCAAGATCCAAGGTTGTTAATCAATGGCTTCAAGGGTTAGTATTCTAGTATTCATTATGCATGTATTTGACTTAATCATATGAATGGATCTATGGGCTTTGGGTTTCATGAAATTTTAAATGCTTAATTCCGCTACGCATATTACTTGGAAACCCAACAGGAATGTTGTCCCTCTGTGTATCTGTCGCGCCCCAGACCCGTGGTCCTACTTGGCCCCACGCTCGGGACACGATTGGAAGACGTCATAAAACACTTTTAGAAAAATTTTCAAAATATACTTTCATAAAGTTTAAAAAAATCCACACTCGAAGTTCAAAGACTTCCATTTAACTTTCAAACAAACTTTACAAAACAACTTTCACAAATGAAAGTACTTAGCTCGAATGCTTCCAAACTCTTATACAAATGTACAATTACCACACTCTAACAAAACAGGTGATACACGGATACAGTCTCGGGTACACTACCCCAAAGGTTATACATTTATATAATGCAACCTTTAAACCACACTTACTTTCCAAAATGGATTATCAACGCGACGTCCTCCCATGTGAAGTGACCTATCCCCTGGACTCGCCTTTATCTAAAACAGTAAACAAATAAAGGGTGAGAATAAATCTCAGTAAGCTACTAAAATGCAACTACGTTTCATGCTATATTGATAAGCATAAAGAACAATATCATAAGCATCACATAGCACATAGAATGAGAGGTAAACCAACTCATATACCACAAATACCACAAATGCCACACTCAGGTGGATACCAAGCCAAGGTTTATCCAATAAACATAACTGCCTGATAATACCATCTGAGAAAACCATCTGAGCAGCATAAATAGCTGAAGTCGGGATCCCGAAAACCAAACCATAACCATAAAAACCAATAGTAACAACGGGGGGAATATGACACAAAGTCATAACCCAAGGCTCACACGAGGGAGCTAATTCATCCCATCCAAGGCCAATCTGGACTGGGGAAACAGAAAAGGCAACAGTGGAAAACTTTATAGTAAACTTGGCTTGTGTGCCACTATAATTCTCCCACTGCCTGACACAAGGTACCAATGGAAAATCTTATAGTGAATATAACTTGTACCACTATAATTCTTCCACCGCCTGACACAAGGTACCAATGGAAAACCTTATATTGAACATAACTTGTACCACTAAAATTCTCCCACCGCCTGACTCCATAACAAGACCAGCTGGAATTTCCACAAGGAGCACAGTAATGAATACTTGCTAAACAACAACAACCGGGGCAATGATTCTAAAATAAGAAATCAAGCCAAACACATCACAAAGATGAACCAATCCAAACCACATCAAAAGATGTTCAACAATACCCCATGTAACACTTATTCATATTCCATAACACATTTGTTCACAAAGGAACCAATTTCAAACACTAGGGTGTTCCACAACAAACCCTCTAGGTACTCTAGGATATCACCTAAGACCTAGACCAAGATTGAACTCTAATTCACTTGGATTTAAACAACTCAAACTTTTCAGCAGCCCTGAGCGGTCGCCCACACCAGACTGTGCGGCCGCCCAAAATGCCCTATTCCAAGATAAAAACCTTCCAGATAAGTGTGCGGCCGCATGCCCTATTTGGACGGACGCCCAACACACCCGCCAGGCCCAAACTTGCTAATTTTACTCCCTTCGTTTCACCGTCCCAAAAGTATTAACACACTTATACTTCTTACATAAACCTTAGCCAAAAGAACCAAAGAAACACTCTTATACTTTCCTTACCATTTCAAAACCAACTTTCCAAATACTCCCTTTGTCCCAAAATTACAAGTATCACAAAACTCACCCAAATCACAAAATTAACAATTACAAGTATCAAGTATAACATATATGACCATTTTAACATTTAAAGGGGAATTAGTAACTTGCCTATTTCCGGAAAAAGTATCGCAGAAATATGTTTTGTTCTGGTAGAAATGACCTACTCAATTCCCTGATCATTTTTATATAATTAGTTTTTAAAACGGATAAGTAAATAAAAAGATAGAAATTAAAATAGGATGAAACTTACCATTTTTCTTCAATGAACCCAGAGAGAGTAATTTTAGTGTGTGTGTGTGTGGTGACTCTACGCAGAGAAAGAGAGAGATGGGAGGATAAGAAACAATTTGATATTTTCTACTTTTCACTTTGGTCCTTCCACTTTCATTTTGATCAAATAAGCCCCTGAACTTTAAAGTTACACTTTGGACCCTAAAGTTTCAACTAACTCATTTATTCCTTTTAACAAAATTTCTACTAACACTTTAACTACCACATATGCTCAAATAATATATGCAAGTCATAAAAATATTTTCTAACACATAAAATGCACATAAAAGTTCCATTTTAAGTTAAGAAAATTAGGGTGGTTTTGGGGTCGTTACAATCACTCCCCCTTAAAGAAAATTCGTCCCGAATTTTAGGATAATTTACCAAACGAATCAAACAACCAAGGATATTTCCTTTCCATTTCGTCCCGAAGCTCCTAAGTAGATTCTTCCACATTATGGTTCCTCCATACAACTCAAGCAAAATGAATACTCTTATTTCTCAATTCTCAAATTCTAGAATCAATCACTTGAACTGAATGCTTCTCCTAAGACTTACTCGATTCAATATCCTCTAAAACTTTAGACATACATGAGAAAAATCATAAATAGATTTGCGTAGCATCGACACATGGAATACATTATAAACCTTGTCAAGAGAAGGAAGTAACACAAGATGATAAGCCCAATCTCCAACTCTTCCCAAAATCTCAAAAGAACTGATATATTAAGCAAACTCCACGAGAAGTAAAGGTATATCCCACTAATTCTAAGAATCAACTGAACAAGTTCTCAACATGTCCTCAAGAATCTGAAAGGTTCTTCCTAACTGACCATCTGTCTGAGGATGAAAAGTCGTTCTATATCCCAATTCTGAATTCAAAGCCTTCTGAATTGATTGCTAAAATCAAGATGTTAATAAGGAACCCATATCCAATACCATGCTCGTAGGCATCCCATGAAATCGAACTATCTTCTGAATAAATAAGTAACGACTGGAATTAACATTTATACCCTCAAAATAGATAAGGTGAGAAAACTTGGTAACCAATCTACTATCAATCAACATCATTGGTCTCATCTATTCAGTGTAACTCCTTCAATAAAACCTTTCGCAATAGATTCATATCCACTCAGAAATCTCAAAGGCTTGTCACAAACCAACTGATCACTGATATTATACTTCCAGATTATTTGCAGCTCAAGGACTTAGTTGAATGCTTAGAATTTCGCGTGTCAAACAAATCAAAGGTAACTCTTCAAATTATCTCAATACTCTACATTTACTTGGATTCATAATTAAATTGGTCTTGTGTATCTCTTCAAGTACATGTAGTTGAATTCCGTTATGCATGTTGGTTCCACTAAGTATCGACTACATACTCTGCTACAAAAGTTAAAGTTCCATCACTAGCAACGAACAAAGTCGTGTTGTGTATTATCATTCATTCCTCTAGTAATTTTCTATAATTGAAATCATTCAATAGAGTAGAAACTTAAAGCTTCCACAATCGCAAAATCACACCATGTCTCAACTCACAAAAACTCCAAAATGTTAATTCCTCTAACATTCCCCATTTAGTTTTATCAAACATGAACTATAAGTCAATGTATCCTCTAACAAGAAGACATAATGCCTTGATTTCACAACTGTTGCCTCTCATAAAGCAATCCAATTACGGCTACAGATACAACTCTGCATATCCAACAATACCACTGAAGTAGTTGTTAATTCAAACACTATGACTTCAATTTATGATGCCCATACCTGGTATGAAAAACCGTTTTTAAAATATACTCAACTCAAAATTTCAACTGATGATAATCACTTCAAGTCAACCACTGAATAAACCACTGATCTCTGAAGTTGATCAATTATATCCCCCATATAAAATAACAAGTGATGATTCGTTATAGTCATCTGGTTGAGCTCTTAGTATTCAATATACAATCGCAAAGTACCATACCTTTTCATAATAAACAATACTGATACATCCCACGTAGATATACTAAACGTAATGAATCCCTTGTCAAGAAATATCTCAAGTTGAATCTTCTACTCCTTTAACTCAACAAATGTTATGGATATATTGCACTAGATATCAACACTATAGCATTATACCGAACAACTCAAGATAACCCAAGGTTTTCATCAATCATGTACTACTCAATAGAAAACATATCTGAGATCGCACAAAGGAAGAGTACATTCTCTAGTTTAGCTATAGACACTCTGCTGCCAACCCCATAAACCAAATACCAGGCATAACCTTATGATAAGAAAAATTTCAGACTTTAATGCATAAATAGCATGAATGCTAAACACATATATCTACCATGCTTAATTAAAGCACACCAGCATATAAAACTCCACCACAATAATATCAAAATCTTGCTATGGCAAAATAAATAAACCAACAAGTAAAACATGCTCACAAATTTGCACATCACAAGTGCGCAACACTCTATCAATCACCAAACACTCCCCCTTAGGATAGACACCTCTAACACCTAAGGTAGAGACTCAGGAGACACATGTAATCGAGAAGCAAAATGCACAGACACTTAAGAATGCGAAGAGCCAGGGTCTATAAGTGTATGTTCTCTCAAACTAGACATAGAAATTATACCTCCAATCACATTAGAAGGATCTGAAATCTGTTGTTGATTGATGGCAGAAACACTACCTTGTACCTTAAGCTTCCCTGAAGAATCCCTCTTCTGGCCCTGAGAAGACCCAATTACACTTCCCGATAACTGATTCTTAAGTCTAGAGCAATTCCTCTGAAAGTGACCCAACTGACCACATCTCATACATTTGCCTTGCTTCTTCCAACATCTTTCTTCAGAATGCCCTTCCTTTTGACAATAGTTACATATCCCTCTACTTTGATTTCCCGAGGTGTTACCTTGATTGTTGTCAATTAATTTCTCTTGAGGTTGTCCTTTGTTTTGTAATGATGTTCCCTAACCTCCTCGATTGTCACCGTACTGTGGTTGAGGTCTTCCTTGCCTTCCCACACTTGATAGTTCAACTTTCCTCTTATTGTTCTTCAAAATGGTGCTCCACTTGATAAACTCTATCAACTGCATCTTGAACATCCTGTAACTTGTGAAATACTAGTTGAGTTCGGATCACATTTCTCAATCCTCTCACAAATCGCATTACCTTCCTCTCCTCAGTTGTAACTAGATGAGTATAGTACCTGGATAACTCTGTGAATTTAGATGTATACTGAGCCACGGACATAACATTTTGCTCTAAGTTGAGAAACTCCATTTCTTTCCTGTCTTGATCCACCCGGGAAATAAAATGTTCCTTGAACTTCTTTTAGAAAATTCTCCCAAGTATATGGTACATGAGTCTCATTCCAACAAGTTTTCAAAGCCTTCCACCAGTACTCAGTAGCTCCACTCAATATATAAGTAGCAAATCTGACTTGATCTTCATCGGAACATCTCAAGACATCAAATAATTTCTCCTTGTCTTTAATCATTAAGAGTTTTCATGGCTGCTTCAAACATTCCCTTGCCATGAAGGCCCTGACTGATCTCTTTCTGTCCCAACCATTTTCAATAAGTACCTGCATAAGACTCTCAACGTTACTCACCCTATACACAACTACCCTCCTAGGTTACTTAGTCATTCTAGACCATCTATAACCTAGCTCTGATACCAAATGTCGCGCCCCAGACCCGTGGTCCTACTTGGCCCCACGCTCGGGACATGATTGGAAGACGTCATAAAACACTTTTAGAAAAAATTTCGAAATATACTTTCATAAAGTTTAACAAAATCCACACTCGAAGTTCAAAGACTTCCATTTAACTTTCAAACAAACTTTACAAAACAACTTTCACAAACGAAAGTACTTAGCCCGAAGACTTCCAAACTCTTATACAAATGTACAATTACCACACTCTAACAAAACAGGTGATACACGGATACAGTCTCGGGTACACTATCCCAAAGGTTATACATTTATATAATGCAACCTTTAAACCACACTTACTTTCCAAAATGGATTATCAACCCGACATCCTCCCTTGTGAAGTGACCTATCCCCTGGACTCGCCTTTATCTAAAACAGTAAACAAATAAGGGGTGAGAATAAATCTCAGTAAGCTACTAAAATGCAACTACGTTTCATGCTATAATGATAAGCATAAAGAACAATATCATAAGCATCACATAGCACATAGAATGAGAGGTAAACCAACTCATATACCACAAATACCACAAATGCCACACTCAGGTGGATACCAAGCCAAGGTTTATCCAATAAACATAACTGCCTGAGAATACCATCTGAGAAAACCATTTGAGCAGCATAAATAGCTGAAGCCGGGATCCCGAAAACCAAACCATAAGCATAAGAACCAATAGTAACAACGGGGGGAATATGACACAAAGTCATAACCCAAGGCTCACACGAGGGAGCTAATTCATCCCATCCAAGGCCAATCTGGACTGGGGAAACAGAAAAGGCAACAGTGGAAAACCTTATAGTGAACTTGGCTTGTGTGCCACTATAATTCTCCCACTGCCTGACACAAGGTACCAATGGAAAATCTTATAGTGAACATAACTTGCACCACTATAATTCTTTCACCGCCTGACACAAGGTACCAATGGAAAACCTTATAGTGAACATAACTTGTACCACTATAATTCTCCCAGTGCCTGACTCCATAACAAGACCAGCTGGAATTTCCACAAGAAGCACAGTAATGAATACTTGCTAAACAACAACAACCGGGGCAATGATTCTAAAATAAGAAATCAAGCCAAACACATCACAAAGATGAACCAATCCAAACCACATCAAAAGATGTTCAACAATACCCCATGTAATACTTATTCATATTCCATAACACATTTGTTCACAAAGGAACCAATTTCAAACACTAGGGTGTTCCACAACAAACCTTCTAGGTACTCTAGGATATCACCTAAGACCTAGACCAAGATTGAACTCTAATTCACTTGGACTTAAACAACTCAAACTTTTCAGCAGCCCTGAGCGATCGCCCACACCAGACTGTGCGGCCGCCCAAAATGCCCTATTCCAAGACAAAAACCTTCCAGATAAGTGTGCGGCCGCACGCCCTATTTGAGTGGCCGCCCAACACACCCGCCAGGCCCAAACTTGCTAATTTTACTCCCTTCGTTTCACCGTCCCAAAAGTATTAACACACTTATACTTCTTACATAAACCTTAGCCAAAAGAACCTAAGAAACACTCTTATACTTTCCTTACCATTTCAAAACCAACTTTCCAAATACTCCCTTTGTCCCAAAATTACAAGTATCACAAAACTCACCCAAATCACAAAATTAACAATTACAAGTATCAAGTATAACATATATGACCATTTTAACATTTAAAGGGGAATTAGTAACTTGCCTATTTCCGGAAAAAGTATCGCAGAAATATGTTTTGTTCTGGTAGAAATGACCTACTCAATTCCCTGATCATTTTTATATAATTAGTTTTTAAAACGGATAAGTAAATAAAAAGATAGAAATTAAAATAGGATGAAACTTACCATTTTTCTTCAATGAACCCAGAGAGAGTAATTTTAGTGTGTGTGTGTGTGGTGACTCTACGCAGAGAAAGAGAGAGATGGGAGGATAAGAAACAATTTGATATTTTCTACTTTTCACTTTGGTCCTTCCACTTTCATTTTGATCAAATAAGCCCCTGAACTTTAAAGTTACACTTTGGACCCTAAAGTTTCAACTAACTCATTTATTCCTTTTAACAAAATTTCTACTAACACTTTAACTACCACATATGCTCAAATAATATATGCAAGTCATAAAAATATTTTCTAACACATAAAATGCACATAAAAGTTCCATTTTAAGTAAACGAAATTAGGGTGGTTTTGGGGTCGTTACAGTATCAAAGAGCGATATCAAGCTTGGCACTCGAGAGTGAGATTTATGATAGTGCATGGCCATGCCCAAATGAATTGATGTGTTATGTCATTTGCTCACAATCAATCTACTCGGAATCGAGAAAGCATTGGGCACTTAAGTTGACATAGACTGTGGCTTATGCTCAATATGATATCGCGTGACAAAAGGATTGTGATATGTTCTATGAGGATAAACGAACTTCGTTAAGTTATATTAATTAGGTATTCATGATAGCTTGCTAGAGTCCGCTTATGACTTATGAGTTTGACCTTTGTTGGACTCATTACCAACTTAATATAATCCTATGGGGTCACACACAAAAGATCGAATCAAGAAAAGGAAAAAGGCTGAGTTTCTGGCAGGCACGGCCGTGCCAGTTATAAAGCACGACCGTGCCAAACGGCACGACCGTGCCAATTAACAAGCATGACCGTGTCAGTATTCGACTTAGGGCAGGTCTTGTTCGCACCAAGTGGCACAGCCATGCCACTTTGTGAGCACGACCGTGCCAGAGTCCCTGGTGCCAGAATTTGGTAAGTTTAATTGGGTGACGGGATTTAGGTTTCCTAGGTCATTAAGGGTTAATGACTAGGGACTATAAATACATCTTTTTACCAGCCATTAAACTAATACAACCCAATATGTTTGAGAAACATAATTCTTAATCCAAGATTGAGAATCAAAGATCAAGAATGCATAAATTCATATACCCTTTGAAGATTAGAAAAGCGTGTTTTCTAATGATGGGACCTAACAGTCCATATCTAGAATTGTTCTAGATATTCGTTCGCGTGTGAATACACATAAAGGATGATTTCTTTAGCATCTCAAGTTCATGTTCCTGTGATCGTGATCCAAAGAACGCGAAGAACAAGGAGATCAAATCTAAAGCTTGAAGACTTGAAGATCCAAAAATTTAAACGCACAACAACGGTTAGTATTCTAAATTCATCTTGCTATTAATTTAATCATCATGAATGAATCTATGGGCTTTGGGTTTTTGTTGATTTCTTTTGCCGTCTTTCGCTGCGCATGGACCCTCAAAACCCAACAGTGGTATCAGAGCCCCGTTCATGTATGGTTATTTTAATATTATCATGTTAAATATATGATTTGATTATATGATCTAGCATGATGTGAATTTAGAATAAGATATTTATGTGAATTGTTTGGAGAAACAATTATATATGATATAGTATGATTATAAACAAGGTTTTTAAGTTGCATGATTAATATGATTAATCTATTTATCGGATCATCAATCTCTTTAATTGGATTATTGAATTGATGATTCTTGATCTTGAAGAACAAATTGTTTGTTCTTAGGGTTTGATGTTTATGATAATTTGATTATCATAAATAGTTGAATTCTTAAAGGATCAATATTTGATAAATTGCGTTCGTGCGGTTCGCGTGCAATACACGTTTTGTGCAGAATTTTCGTCCATAATTTTCGTGCAAATTACGTGCAGCGCACGTGCAGTCCAGAATTTTGTGCAGAATTTTCGTGCAGTTCGCGTGCAATGCACGAATTCGTGCATATTTTTCGTGCAGTTCGCATGCATTGCAGATTTCTGAATTCGTGTTTTTCAGACTTGGAGATGCATTGTAGAATACGTATTGTTCATGGAATTGGATTCTATGAAGTAATGTATTCTTAATAGAGTTGGACTCTATGAAAGAATTCATTATTCAATATGTATTATGCCAAGAGTATGACTCTATGAAAATCTAAATTAAAATTCATAATTATATTCACATATTATCCGTTCATTAATTAATTTGATTAATTATACATTTTCTATGCGCGTTGCTATTTGAAAGAACCTTCTTAAAAATTTAAGTCATGTGCCAATCCACTATTAAAACACTTGTGAGTACGCCGGGTAGTTTTGTGCGGGCTCTAACCATCGCGAGGCGCATTGATTCTATCAGTGTATGAGCAAGATGAGTGAGTGAGAGTTTCCTATACGTTTAACGTGGTTTGACTTAATTAGGCTATCAAAAGAGTTTTGGGCCTATGGCACAAGATGAGATTAAAACATGTTTGACATAAGATGTCTAAAAATCTCATAAAGGATCTAAGAGTCACATATGATGTGATTGATAAGGAGTTATCTACCTAAATAGTTTGGATTTTGTGCAGCTTGCCATCGCGGTGGCAAAATTCAAATGAAATATGGATCTTAGCCCACATAAATTATACTATACAATTGTTGTATATGAAGGTTATATAATTTAGTGGGAGTATTTATGAAATACAAATAATTTATCTTTTAAATGATTGGTATGAAATATAAGTGTATATTTATTTGCATATTTGTGTAGAATATTGTCTTAAACTTTAATTATGTATTATTATCTAGATCTTCTCTTAAAAGGAAAAAGTTAAAAGAGAATGAAATTAATTTCTTTGATTGGATCATGAGCTTAAGAATTGTTCTAAAGCAAGAACGGAAATTATACATTCTTAATAATCCTAAGTAACCTAAATTACAATATTAATTTGATTAATATGTTCCGTATGATCATCAAAATTTAATTTGATTAACTTGTTGATGATCTTGGATTCATGAATAAATTGTTTATTATGGGTTTTGATAATCATGATGATTCGATCACCATGAACACCAAATCCTAATTGAATCAAGGAAAGCAATTTTAAGGTAAATTTTGGAAATTTAAAATCTACCGCTTTTATGATAAATATTTTGAGTTGAATTTAATTGTCAGATGGCTGATTTTTGAAACCGTGTTTCCTGAAATTAAATGTCAGTTTCAAAATTAATCTGGGATTGAATCTAGTTTCAGATGGCTGGTTTTCGAAACCGTGTTTCTTGAAAAGTGATGTCAATTCAGAATTCAGAAAACTGAAATCAGAATCTTGAATTGTTCTTGATTGCTGAAATCAGTTAAATTGATGAGACATGGAATTTAGAAACAAGACTACATATCCGTACGGAAATGTGGATGCCTTTTGGCTTAGTTTCGGCCGTATGGACTGTTCTCTAAGTTTCTGAATGATGTACGGAATTGTGGATGCCTTTTGGCTTAGTTTCGGCCGTACAGTTTGTGCTCTCAATATCTGAACTATTATGCGGAAAGATGTTGATCTAAGTCAAAAATTTGATTTTTGACTTCATGAATTTCTAAAAAGAAAGAGGATTAAAAGATAAAGATAAGACAAATGTTGTCAAACCTAAAGGAAATAATTGTGGCTAAAGTTGTAACTCTAAATAATGCAAATTTGTAATATGGCAATTGGATTGACCATTTAAAATTGCAATCAAAATTTTGGATGATAAAAAAAAATGAATTGTAGTGAGACTACCACTTTGGATATTTATGTTATAAGATTAATCTTTCTACTTTTAATTATTGGGTATTGGATACCGGATATGGATCCCAAATTTGTATAAATGTGCAACAATTAATAAATAGAAAGACTATTTATGAGAGGTAAAGTTAATCTACGAATGGTAATGATGCAAGAGTTGCAACATTGTTCGTAGAACACTTATGAAGTGACTTTACTCATTAAGTAGGAGATATTATTTTGTTTTTCTTTTAAGATAATGAAGGATATTTATTTCTTATTGAGAATAAGAAAAATGTTTTATTTATTATGATTTAATTTATTGTATTGTTAAATCATATAAATAAATCTAATATCCTAAATCTTGAAGAACAAAATAATATATAAGGCTATAACATTAATAATTAAATTCTTAAGGCATTATTGTTTTGATCAAATAAAAGAGAGACGCATATCTAAAATTCCATGGGACGGAGTTTTAAAGTCATACGATTTTGAATCGTATGATATATGCAAATATTATTTACTTGGACCAAGACAACTTTTACTAGGAGTAGTAAAAGGCTAATATCTTATTAGACCTAATACATATCGATGTATATGGTTCATTAAGTAGCAATGCTAAAAGAGGATTTTGTTACTACTTAGTACAACTATTCAAAGATTCCGATTCGATAGTGATGATGAATAATTGAACCAAGAATTTGACAATCATCTTTAAGATTGTGAAATTGTTTCACAATTAACTCTACAAAGAACACCATTTTGGAATGATGTGTCTACGTGGAGGTATAGAACCTTTTTGGATATGGTTCATTAGATGATAAAGTCAAATTGATCTTCCATTATTTATTTTGGGTTTATACATTAGAAATCGCTATAATTACACTAATTTGAGTTCCATCAAAATAGGTTCAAAGGTACCATATGTGATATGGAATGAAAGAAAACTTAGTTTGTCTTTTAAGAAGATTTAAGATGGTGAGGCCTTTTGGAAAGGACTTGTTTGGAACAAGCTCATACTTAAATCTAATAAATGTATTTTCATGGGATATCCTAAGGAAACTTGAGGATATTATTTTACTTCTAAGAAACAAATTGTTTGTTGGCGATGGTACTTTTCTAGATAAATTGTTTATCTCTAAAAGAACCAGTATGAGTAAAATATATCTCGAATGGTTCAAGACCTAGAAAATAACATAGAACCTTAGATGGAAGTTGAACAAAATTTCGCAAGGAGTTGTGAAAATTCGTTCAAGTTACACAATTTACTTGCATATATGATAGGATACAATCTATAACAAGAAATATTGGATTTCTCGTAATAGAAAGTATTGAGGTAAAGTTCATTTAGAATGACATATTTACCACCTATCAAAATGCAAAGTCCGCTCCATAATTAGATTAATGGCTTGGAGTCATAAAATCTAAAAGGCAATCCATGTATAATAATCAAGTTTGGAACTTGATCATTCTAACCTAAGGTGTAAAAACCAAAGGATGGAATTAAGTTTTCTTGGAGAAAACTAACATGGGTAGCAATTGCGGAAATCCATGGGATGGGTTGAAGCGAGCTTCTTGGAGTTGAAACAATCATTTTGATGAAGCGTTCAAATCGTTTGAAATTCATCAAAGATGAGACTTGTGTTTGCTAGAAAATTAGTGGGAGCATAGTCTAATTCCTAGTCTTATATATGTGGTTGACATATATTTCATTGGAAAGAGTTTCTAAATGAAAGACTTAGTAACAAGCCGCTTACATCCTTGAAATTAATATCTATTGAGATAAACCTAGGAAACTGATTGGTTTGTGTCAAAATACTTATAAAGACAAAGTACTGAATTGTTCAGTATGCAAGACTCTTGGAGAAGAACTTGCAAAGTTGTCTAATGACAATGTTCTTGGCAAGACTTAGTCTTATTGGAAGACTAATGAGCAAGAATACATGATTAGGATTCCATATGCTTCGGCAATTGGATCTATCATGTATGTCATATTATGTACTTAGACGGGATAACTCATATACTTGGAGTATGATGAGAACAAACTAATCATATCCTAGTGAAAGTCACTAGATAGTGGTCAAGAATATCCTTATGTACTTGAGAATGGTCCTCATCAAGTTATGTTGTCCAATGCTTTCTCGATCCCGAGTAGATTGATATGAGCAAATAACATTGAACACTTCAATTCATTTAGGTACATCCGTACACTATTATCAATCTCACTCATCGAGTGGCCAAACAGATATCTCTCTTGAGAGAGGGAAAAATCCCATCTTGACTTATCATTCTTCCCTACAAGATTTCGATTATGCCAATCGTAGCCTTTATAACCACCCGGTTAGGGGTAGCGTTTGAGTACGTCAAACATAATGTTCATCATGTGGAAGACCATGATAATCTCAGGTCTAAGGATTCAAATGATATAACTATTATGAGATTTAATTATGACATTTGACCATGACATAAATTTCATAACGGGTCTATCCAGTACACGTTCTCCAACATGTACCCACAAGATTAATCCGTATCCTATGCGCTATAATCATCATATGATTATCCATTAAACTCATGCTAGCCTTTCATAAGTGTTAGGGACAATGATTATCATAATAAACATGCAAAAGATATAATAATCGGGTTTGTTATCTATATAACAACGAAGTTATGATATAACGCATAGGCCTTTCTCAAGGGCCTAGGGCATAATATCCAACAAGCACCGTCACCGTTTATGGCGTCATTCACTTAGCCCAAGGTTGTCGTTATATTGGGAACGAATGTCTTGGTATCCACTACTCCATCTCAATTCACTAAAGTCTTTGGTTTGCGTCACTTGGGGGCGTTGGGTCAAGGTATCCGCCAATCTTCAAAGATTCTTCAATTAGAACGATCTAGGGTTCCATTTGGATCATTGGGTCTTGTTGGTTCGGGCAAGGTTCACATCAATAACTAAGAGAGTACTTTGTTATGGGTCACGCAACATCTTAAGTAGGAATTTAAAGAGAATTACTCTAACCCGAGGCATGGACCCTATATATACTTTCTTTCAAGTATAATTGTAGAAGTCATAGCGTTTGGACAAAAACGAAAAGAATTCCACAAAGCCCTTTTCGTCCCAAAAAAGCATGCAGAATGGTGAGTGCTAAGCATGAAAGCCAATAATATCACTCATTATATGGTGGTTGAGCGACATTTTTTCACGACAACTAACACTCTATCGTAAAAGCGAATGTTTTAGTTCACGGAAACATTTTTGTTAATCAATAATGTAAAAGAATTTAAAATACTATTTTTTACTTTTACTTTACAAGATTCATGATTAATTTTAGTGGTACTTTATAAAAAGTGTCAGAAATTAGAGGCAGTCGTAAAATAGTGTCGGAAATTTACGGCATTTGTAAAAAAGTGTCGTAAATTTGCAGCTCTTGATAAAAAGTGCCAAAATTAGCAGATTTTTTTTCAAAATTGCCACAAAATTACAAAGTGTCAGTAAATAAGTATGATCCCACTTTTTTATTATATTCCTGTCAACACCACACACACAAACACCCCCAATCATGATTGAAAGTCCTATCCGTCGAACAATAGGAGTGTTCACATGAATATTCTTTTCTTGTTGTAATTTGACCGCCAAACCCATTAACATGCATAGCCTTTTTTCAAAGCTTTGGGCTATATCAAAGCGGAGGAGAATCCCAAATAAAATTAGTCTTTTTAATAAGATAGCGAGGGTATATTTAATATCCCATTTCAGTCCGATTTTATTTGTAAATTGGAACTTCCCATGCGTTGTTTCATTGGAACGGAGTATTTACACCTCACGCATTTATAAATCATATATTAATCGACTGAGTATTTAAATCATTGATTGATTGAGTGTTTAAACCATTGATAATGATTAGTGGCGCTTGTTGGGTATGCCCACACATATCTTAGTTTTAATGTAATAGGATTTATTAGATTTGATTGATCCATCACCTAAGTTTTATTTCATGGACTTTAGACCCACATGTAAGAAGTATTTATACTTCATTTTTTAAGTTGTCCATTGTTATAGAATAGGCTTAGAAATAGGGCAAGAAGATCAAGTTTCAAAAAATTCACTCAGTGAGTTTGAGCCGCGCATATGCGCCTCCTGCGCCACGCGCCACGCGCCTTCTACATTCGCGCCATGCGCCTCTCAGAAACGTGCACAAGGATTTCTTCATAAGCTATGTTACGCGCCTCTGCGCCCCTTGATTTAAGCGCACGCTTCTGTGCGCCTCTTGGCTCAATGCGCCTCTTGGCTCAAACGCGCCTCAAAGTGTTTATTCAACACTCAGTGATTTATTGAAGACTCGAAGACTTGAAGAGAATTCAAATTACGCCAATGATCCAACGGTGGTTAAAAGATGCATATGCGCCTAATCTGTTGACACGTGTCCATAACGGTCACTTTTATGTTGAGTGTCAAAATGGCCATAATATATGCATGCTCCAATTAACGAGCGACAGCTCATCTTATCCACAAGGATTTCCAACGGCTAGTTTTTTGAAGTTCACTATAAATACCCCATAACTTCAACATTTTGAAGTTGCTGAGTTTTGCTAAGAATTTCAAGAATTTCTCTCTCTAAGCATTTGTTGAAGATTTGAAGATTGCCTTCGTTTTCCAGATTTCTCAAGAACATCTTCATACCTTCATCCTTAGCCCAGATCTTCAAGCCTTAACACTTTAGTTTCTCGTGCTCTCCATCTCAAAGATCTAAAGAGCCTTGATACTAAGAACACACACGCACCTCTTCAAAGATTAATCATTTAGATTCTTCTTTAAGAGATACACCGGTTATTGTTTTGGATTTGTTCTTTCATAGTTATAGATCTTGAGTTAGTGTATTAGCTCAAACATTGTAATTTGTAACACTCACTCATTATATAAGATCTCCATTAGAAATCCAAGACTAACCATCTTGGTAGAGGACGTAGATCTTTCATTGATCGAACCTCTCCAAATAGCTTGTGTGATTATCTTGTCTTTTCTTTCAAGTTATTATTTTCACTCACTATTTGCTTGTTTACTCATTGTAGATTGATTGAACTGAATTGTGTTGTGATTGTTATATCATTTGCCTTAGTTCCTTATTTCACTCACTTTGAGCCAAAATACTTAGTGTGTGTGTTGCGCTCCCTTTATCACTTTGCGCCTATTTTCATTACTAAATTCCGCTGTGCATTTCACTCACTCACTTAGGCGCATTTCATTACGCTTACTTGATAAAGTGCGCATTTGCAATTGAGTTTATCAAGGGTACGAAAAGAATTTTAAAACAGCTATTCACCCCCCCTCTAGCTATTTTTCATACCCTTGTTGCCCTTTGGGACCAACAGCGCTTTTACTTCTTATATTACATATTCATAGGTTTGATTATTGTTTTGTTCTAATTTTTTTGTTATTTGATTTGCTTTGTTTGATGTTTTTTTATCTTCTGGGTTGTTATTTGCTCAATTCACAAGACATGAGAAGAAAATAGACTTCAAGAGTAATGTTGCAAAGCCCAAGGACTGTTGTAAGCTTTTTGAAAAATTGAAGCACCAAATTGCAAATTTATAAAGTTTATGAACCAATTTGTAATATGTTATATTTCGGGAGTTTGAGAAAAATCATAAAGTTCTCAGTTCTACTCAATTGTCAACTGAGTAAACAACCAACTCCGGCTGCCAACAACTGAGAAGTTTTAAGTTGTTCCTTGAAAATCTAAGAAGTTCTCAGTTGTATCAGATGTCTACAGAGTAAACAACGAACTATGGCTACCAACAATCAAGAAGTTTCAGTTGTTGAGAATTTCTCAGTTGTTGGTAACCAACGATCTGAAACCCACCCCTAAATAAGGGGGAAAATGTAATTTATCCTACTCCCCCAATCTTTCTGTCACACGACACCTTCCCACTCCCAACTCTTTTACTTGTGAGCACACAAATTCTCTAGAATTGGATTGGGCTTTTGATTTTTAGTTTAGACTAGGAAATTCACACACTCAATCTCTCTTTCTCTCTCTCTTCCTCTCCCTAGACTTGGTTTGGGTTATAATAAAAGAGAAACGGTTCGAATCTTTTAGGGGCTGACTCATTAAAATCATAAATGGGAGAGAGGGAGTGCCCGCACTGTTGTGGAGAAACACCTGAGAAGAGAAAGATTTGTGCGGCATGGGAGGAGGCGCAGCCGAATAGGTAACTGGGAGGGGAAGGAGGCCGTCAGATAAAAAAAATAGGAGAAAAAAGGCAGTTGTCGATGAACAACAGAAGTGAATGTAGGCAGAGAAACTATGCCTACAGTTGAACTTCACTTTTCCGGTATGAATAGCCGGAGTTTTATAGAGATGGAGGAAGGAATGGCCGAAGGAGGGGAAAAGGGTTCGTTGGAGGTGTTGGATGGGAGGGTTGTCGGAGGTGGGTAGGGTATAAAGAGAAAGTGGATAGATAAAGAGATGAAGTGAGTGCGTTTGGGTCGGGTGAGATAAAAGGGAGGGTAGGGTGGTTTTGTTTCGGTAAGGGTAGTTTTGTCATTTAAAATTAGTTTTGGACCCTATATATGGAAATATCTTCAGGTGTTGGTCTAGGTGGTAAAATTGAGTAATGACTTATCCTTTGGAAAAATTGGTTAGGATGAGAGATTGTGGTAATAATCTCTAAAAAGAAAATACATCTCATTCTTCCAATGATTTTAGTTATGACTTTTCTCTGACTATAATCAAAAAGCCATTCAGGTAACCATTCTCTCTCTCTCTCTCTCTCTCTCTCTCTCTCTCTCTCTCTCTCTCTTCTTCATCAAACACTCCGTGATTATGGATCCCTTTATTCATACTGAAAAGCGCTAGGGAGATACTAGGCAGCAGAGGCGGGCTTAGCGCTTAGGGGCCTAGGCTGGTCCAAAAATTTACACATAAGTTATAGAGCACATGAAAATTATAAATGTAATCCATTATCCACAACATAAATTAAGGTCAAATTAAATTCAACCTTGTGTCATTTATTTCCTTTTTCAATCCTTGTAAAACCGCATTGTCTTAGGGAAACCAAAAAAGTAAAAATAAAAAATTACTTACACCATCTAGACCCGGCCAGACCGCTTGATCCGTCTAGACCGCACAGACCGTCTAAATCCGCCTAGATCGCCAAACGCCTAAATTGACCGTCTAATGAAAAATCGCGGCTCTTGAGGGCCACTTAGCGCCTAGACCCCGCCTAGGAGGGCGCCTAGCCTGCTTTTTAGAACACTGGCCATATCTCATAATCAATCTTCAATTTGTTCTTCTTGCTTACTCTTTATTGATTCATTTAACCCAATTTCACAATTATTAATTGTTACACCAAATATGATAATTGATAAATTTGAAATTAGAGATTTAATTTTTAGATTTGCTTTCGAATTTCTTCAAATCTAGTTTTAATTAGGTTTTCTTTTTTCATATAATAAATTTCTCTCTTCCGTTGATAGCCGTTCATTTCTCTTATTTATTGAGAGCTAGTGAATTCTCTCCGTCGTTGACAGCATGTGCTTATTTGTTTGTTGGCTTGTTTGTTTGTTTTTGTGTCCTAATTGTGACGACCCCAAAACCCGACACTATTTTAAACATAAATTTAGTATGTGTGTATATTTTGTGTTGCATATCATTTTTTGCCTAGCATTTCTTACTTGATTATTTGTGTTAGTTTTAATTTATTAGATTAGTATCATTAAGGAGGTGAGGGATTAAAGTTGAAACCTTAGGGGCCTTGGTGAAAGTTAGAGTTAAGGGGCTTAGATGTTTATAGTTATACTTGGGGGGGCCTAAGTGGAAAAATCTAAAAGCATAACTTGATTTAAATTTCCTTCTTATCTCCTCACTCTCTCTCTCTGCGTATTATACACACACACATTCAAAACCTTACTTTCTCAAATTCTCTCCCAGCTTAAGAAGAAGGTAAGGTTTCCTACTTATTTTGATTTTCTTACTTTTAATTATCCTCCGTTCTAAAATCCGACTTCACCAAAATGTTCAGGGTGTTGAGTAGATTGTTTCTAGCCGAATAGAAAATATTTTCATCTATACTTTCCCCGTAGTAGGTAAGTTACTATTCCCCTTTTTATTATAAAAATGTTCATATATTTTATATATGATACTTGTGATGGAAATTATTGCTTTGTGGTGAGTATTATGTGTATTGTTTTTGGTTGTGTTAAAGAGGAAATTTTGGTGTTGATTGAGTTCAGCAATTGACTCCATTCTGTAAAATAGAAAGTTGGGATAGTACTTTTGAGACGGTGGAATAGAGGTAGTATAAAAGAATTGAATTTTGGCTGGCGGAGGTGTTTGGGCGGCCGCCCAAATAGGGCGTGCGGCCGCACATCTATCTGTGAGATTTTGGTCATGGTCTGTGTGTTTTTGGGCGGCCGCACAGTCTGGTGTGGGCGGCCGCACAGGGGGTTGAGGAACTAAAATGTTCCAATTTAATTGAGTCATGGTTCAATCTTGGTCTAGGTCTTAGGTGATATCCTAGGGTACCTAGATGGTTATTGTGGAAAACCAAAAGTAGTAGGAATGGTCCGTTTGTGATCGAGTTTGAAATGTGTAACCGTTTGGGTTCCTTTTGGTGTTGTACATCTTCATGATGCTTTTGTGGGATTTCTTACTTTGAAATCCTTTGTTTGAGAAATGTTTCTAATGCACTTGGTTGTTGGGCTCTTTATGAGCAGTTTATCATCTTTATGATGTATTTGGTATGGTTCCCCATTTTGGAATCATGCACTGATTGTGCAATAGTTAAAAGTCCAGCTGGTCTTACCTTGTTGAGTCATGCAGTGATGGATATTATAATGGGACTCGAGCGAAGTTCATTATAATGTTCTTCACTGGTAACCCCTTTTTACCCCTTCCATGATGGTGTTGGTTCGAATGAGCTAGCTCCCTTGTGTGAGTATTCTAGCTACACGTTTTGGGTTATGACTTTGTGTCATTCCCCCCCCCCCCTGTTATTCTTGTTGTTGTTTGGTTCTAGAACCCCTGTTTCAGCTCTTTGATGCTGCTCTATTGATACTGCTCAGATTATTATATCCTTTCGGGTTGAACCTTAGCTCAGTATCCTTTGTAATGTGTTTATTTCAGCCTAATGTGCTGCGTTATGAGTTGGCTTCGCCTCTCATGTTATGTGCTATGTGATTGCTTATTAAGAATGCCCATTTGAAGTTATTATGTATAACATGTCATGTAGTTGCATATTAGTAACTTACTGAGATTTATCTCACCCCGTTCCTTGTTTATTTGTTTTCCTTAGATAAGGGCGAGCCAGGGGCTAGGTCACGTTGAGCACGGGGAGGACGTCGAGTTTGGTAAGCTATTTTGGGGCAGAAGGGTGTTCTTCAGGGTTCCATTATGTAAATGTATAACTTATGGGGTAGTATACCTGAGACTTTGGTTTTATATCACTATTTTGGTACACTTTTAGTAATTGTAAATATTGTAAGTAAAGTGTGTGAGTCTTTGAGGCTATGTATTTTAAGTTGTGTATAGTTTGTAAATGTGGTGTTTGGAGTTTAAGTATGTACTGTTGCTTTTAAAGTAGTATTGGAAGTTTTTAAAATTTATCAAGTTTTGGTATAATGAATAATTAAGAAAAGACATTTCGAAAATAAAATGTGGATTATGGCGTCTTCCGATCGTGGGGCCAAGTAGGACCACGGGTCGGGGCGCGACACTAATTGCAATTCAGTCTCCAATGATAAATCTCACATGATCTCAAAATAAAGGGGAGGTCACTTTTCTGCACAAAGACGTTTCTAAGATTTTGGGATGTCTGGTGGGCGTTTACTCGTCAACAAGGATGTTTCGAGGATTTTGTGAATTTCTTATTCCCCTCACATTACACGTTTAATAAAGCTCCTGCAGCAGATTGCTACATCAAATTAATGGAAACGACTTCAAACATTTCATTTTTTTTCTTACATTATCACCAACTGTCAAAACTATTTTGATACATATAAATTCAGCCAATATAAAATTAATCTCAACCATATAAATATATTGTTAATAAATACTCGATATAGTCAAAGGCAATATTTGTGAATGAAGTACTTGTTGATAGTGTTATAAAACTAAAGAACCAATAGCATAATCTCAATAGATAATATTTTATTTCAAGACTATTATAGAGAGAGTGTACAAGAGAGAAAGATAAAAGTTAAGAACTTCTGAAGTATATTGAAATGAAAACTAGAGCCTACTATTTATAGGTGGAAATTGGCTTCCTCTATAAGCTTCCATAAGGATAAACACTATCCTTTAGTAAGGCTTCCTTAGTAAGCTTCTCTGAAGATATTTACCAAGCTTCCCTAGTAAGCTTCACTGAAGATATTTACAAAGCTTCCTTAGTAAGCTTCGCGAAAGATAATCTTGCAAAGCTTCTCTTGTACACTTCTGGTTCAAAGGACATCCACATAATAATATATTATAACACTCCCCCTTGGATGTCCGCAGCTAAGTAGCATGCCTCATTAAAACCTTACCAGAGAAAAACCCTGTGGGATAAAAACTCTAGTGAAGGAAAAAGAGTACACGATTTTTTAGCTTCATGATGCTCCTCTTGAACAAAACATTACTCGCGGTCTCTTAGTCGCCTACTCCTCCTTGGAGATTCCTATTGAATGGTAATCGTGCCGCACGTGTTGCCTCATTAAAAACCTTCCGAGCAAAAACCCTTTAGGAAAAATAATCTCGAAGGAAAAGAGTACAACTCACAATCTTTTCAATAAACGCTCATTGCCTCATTAAAACCTTGGCGGGTAACAAAACCCGGTGGGAAAAATAACCCCGCCCGAAGGAAAAAGAGTACAATGAAATCTGAGTATCGTCTGGATACTCCCCCTGAAAACTACAAGGGTGGAAGCTCTAACAATCTGCGTAAGCCAATTGTTTTCATATACTTCTCAAAAGTGGCTTTAGGTAGTGACTTCGTGAATCAGTCGCCGCAGTTGTCTTGACTTCTGATCTGCTGGATCATTATCTGACAAAATATCAGAATCTAATAACTTCCATAACGTGAGAGTATGTTTTATCAAAGTCAATCCCAAGCTGTTGAGAGAAACCTTGTACCACAAGGCGAGCTTTATATCTCATAATCTCATTTCTCTCATTCTTTTTTCTCGTAAATACCGATTTATATCTCACGTTTATAACCCTAAGAGGTGTAGGAACTACTGGTCCAAACACTCCTCTTTTCTTTAAGGAATCGAACTTTGACTGGATTGCTTTCTCTCATTTAGGCCAATCAATTCTTTGTTTACACTCATTTACGGAGTGAGGTTCAATATCATTACCACATATAAACTCAGTTGCTACTGTATAAGTAAATACATCGTTGATAATTGTTTCATCTCGATTACATATCTCATATATGCATGCATGACTAACTGATATTTCTTTATTCTCAGAAACAGATGTCAATGTCGAGGCGTCCCCCGACTTCGTTTTCCAAACGAATCCATAATCTGGAACAATATCATGACATAGATCAGATGAGATTCCAATTTTATTATCGCTAACAGGATTCAAATTTTGTGCACTCACCCGTTTACGGGGATGCGAATCCTTGGAATCAATTGGCCTCCCTCTCTTCTGGGCAGGGGTATGTATTTCGTTAGGTGAGATCACTGGCCTTCCTGATAATACTCCTTCTGGGAGTTCTATCCTCGTAGGCACATTTGCAGCTTAACAACTATTGAAAGTTCTTCTAGACTTCCAATAACATTTAGATTAACATAAATAGCCGTTATAACAAATCCTGAAACAGATTTTCTAATGAAAAATACATGGGCAAATAGGTTCGCCTAGTATTCACTGAGACGGTTATACCACATCCTTCCAGATCGTTTTAAACCATACAAAGATCTTTGTAATTTAATTTAACAAACTTCTCGAGAATTTGAATTTCATGCATCATACATCTTGAATCCTTCTGGGATTCTCTTAAATCCTTCTCGGATTCTTATATAAATATCATTGTCAAGTCTGCCATACAAATATGCAGTGACAACATCCATTAAACGCATATCAAGCTTTTCATGTATTGCCAGACTAATGAGATAGTGAAATGTAATTGCATCCACCACAGGAGAATATGTCTCCCCATAATCAATTCTAAGTCTTTGCGAAAAACTTGTGCAACAAGACGTGCTTTATTCTTGTGCAACAAGACATGATTTATTCTTGTGAAACAAGACGTGCTTTATTCTTGTGCAACAAAATGTGCTATATAATTTGTTTTCGCACTTGTACTCTACTAGTTTTACACCTTCAGGTGTATGGACTACAGGTCCGGAAAACTCACGCTTCTCAAGTGAGTTGAATTCTGCTTGAATTGCGTCTTTCCTCTTTGGCCAATCATTTCAACATCGATACTCGTCGATACACCTAGGTTTGTGATCCTCGTTATTTTCCATAACATTAAGCGCTATATTATATGCAAAAATATTGTCAAAAATTATTTCCTCTCGGTTCCATCTTTTTCCTGTACTGACATAACTGATCGGGATATCATCATTTTTAATGATTACAGGTATCTAAACTTCTTCTGGAAGTATTTTATCAGATTTGTCATGCATCTCTTCAGGAGATTCATTTACCTCGACGGGGCTTTTCTCATAATTTGCTCATTTTCTTTTTCGAGGATTTTTGTCTTTGGAACCGATAGGCCTTCCACGCTTCAGGCATGGTTTAGATTCATTAGCGGATTGTCCAATCGGGACATCAATCCGTATATGAGCATTTACAGCTGGAACATGTGACTTTGTCACTCTTTTTAGGTCAGTAAATGCGTCTGGCGATTGATTCGCTATCTCTTGCAAGTGGATTATCTTTTGAACTTCTGGTTCATATTGCTTCGTACGAGGATCAAGATAATATTGCAATGTATTCCACTTGATTTCCTTTTCCAGCTTATTACTTTCTCCCCCTAATGTTGGGAAATTTTTTTTTTCATCAAAATGACAATCGGCAAAATGTGCCGCAAATAGATCCCTTGTTAATGGTTCAAGATATCGTATAATAGAAGAAGAATCATACCCAACATATATCCCCAATCTTCTTTGGGGTCCCATCTTGGTGCGTTGTGGTGGAGCAATTGGAATATATAGCGCACACCCAAAAATTCTTAGATGGGAAATATTTGGCTCCTGACCATAAGCCAATTCTAATGGGGAGAACTTATGATAACTCGATGGCATGATGCGTATAAGTGTTGCTGCATGTAAAAATAGCAGGTCCCCAAGCTACGACAGGTAGCTTTGTTCTCATAAGCAACGGTCTAACTATTAACTGAATTCGTTTAATAAATGCTTCAGCTAAACCATTTTATGTGAATGAACATAAGCAACTGGATGTTCAACATCTATTCCAATAGATGTACAATAGTTATTAAAAACCTCTGATGTAAATTCACCAATATGATCAAGGCTAATTGTCTTGATCACATAATCTGCAAATTGTGATCGTAATCGAATTTCTCGCAAACGGCAGGTTGCGAGTTAATAATAAACTTATGTGTGACCATTTAGTAGATGCATCTACTAAAACCATAAAATATCTAAATGGTCCACACGGTGGATCAATCGGTCCACATATATTACCTTGAATTCTCTCTAAAAACTTTGA
Organism: Campanula takesimana; assembly: GCA_026119855.1. Classification (NCBI taxonomy): domain Eukaryota; kingdom Viridiplantae; phylum Streptophyta; class Magnoliopsida; order Asterales; family Campanulaceae; genus Campanula; species Campanula takesimana. The sequence goes on along the minus strand of JAOWBW010000197.1, from coordinate 281,240 downwards.
AGATTCAACTCCAACTTTTGCTGGTGATGGCTTAATTATCAATTTGCATTGAGAGCAAGCAGCACATGAGAATTCATTAGATTGAAAAATCTTCTGGTTTTTCAATGGATGCCCATGTGAATTTTCCATAATTCTTCGCATCATATTAGAACCGAGATGCCCCAACTGGTCATGCCATATAGTAGAACCATTTATATCTGTAAACTTCTGGTTTACTGGTAAAGCCATTTATATTAGTAAACTTCTTGTTTACTGTCATTTGTACTTCAATTATGCTAATCTTTGTATAGCATACTTTAGAGGAAAATACAGGTAACTTTTCTACCACATATTTGTTACCTGATTCAGTCTTTGTAATGCATAAATATTTCATTTCTCCTTCATTACTTGTCTCAATATGACATCCATTTTCACGAATATCTTTAAAGCATAGTAAATTTCTTTGAGACATAAATGAAAACAATGCATTTTTATACTTATTTTTGTTCCTCTTAGTAGTACTATGTTAGCTCTTCTGGAGCCATCAATTATCTTTGTACTACCTCATATTGTACTAATATTAACATCATTTACAATCAAATATACTTATAAGTAAAAGTTAAATATGTTAGAACACACACACACTGAAATAATAGAACACACTTAAGTAAATTATAATGAGTCAGATACTTTAGTTAGTTTGGGTTTCTCCCCCATTAAGTATGTAATCATTTACATCTGGATTGAGAAAATCTGATATATCCAGATGTGTACTTGTAGATGGATCTTGATTCACATCATCGTTTTCATAGACAAAATTTGTTTCAACATCTTTCCCTTTATTCAGCATTGATGCTTGATACAACTTAACAAGATGTTTAGGCGTACGACAGGTACGGGCTCAATGGCTTTTCATTCTGCACCGATAACATAAATTCTCAATTTTTATCGGTTGCTTAATTTGTCTAGTCGATGATATTTCTTTATTACCTTCTCTATTCCACTTCTGGTGGGGAGAAATTTTTTCATCATTATTGGGGTGATTGTCATTATGATACCGATTATTAAATCTCCCCCGACCACGGTCGCGATTACGTCCACGACCACGTTCTCGGCCTCGCTTAGTATTATCATATATACTCGCGTTCACTTCAGGGAACGGAGTAGAGCCAGTGGGGCGGACTTCGTGGTTTTTCAATAAGATCTCATTATTTTGCTCAGCCATATGAGATCAATTCAGAATATCATTTAAAACCGTTTTCTCGATATTGCTACTGCAGGAGCAAATAAAAAAAAGGAATGTGGAGAAAGTTTTCTTTAGCATATCGTTATCAGTTATTCTTTCTCCACATAGTTTTAACTGTGATGTAATTTTAAACATCGTATAATTATATTCACTTATTATTTTAAAATCCTGCAAACATATATAAGATATAATTTTGAAATAACTTGAAAAGAGACTAGGTAGATCTTACCGATACCGTACCTACTTTGGTGACTATAGCTCAGGATCTGGAACTAGAACGAAGTCGTGCTGATAACGTGTTATAAAACTAAAGAACCAATAGCATAATCTCAATAGATAATATTTTATTTCAAGACTATTATAGAGAGAGTGTACAAGAGAGAAAGATAAAAGTTAAGAACTTCTGAAGTATATTGAAATGAAAACTAGAGCCTACTATTTATAGGTGGAAATTGGCTTCCTCTATAAGCTTCCATAAGGATAAACACTATCCTTTAGTAAGGCTTCCTTAGTAAGCTTCTCTGAAGATATTTACCAAGCTTCCCTAGTAAGCTTCACTGAAGATATTTACAAAGCTTCCTTAGTAAGCTTCGCGAAAGATAATCTTGCAAAGCTTCTCTTGTACACTTCTGATTCAAAGGACATCCACATAATAATATATTATAACATATAGTCCTTTTTGTTGCACCCTAAAACAATTTTCATAAGTTTAGGTAAGAACCGCCGTAAAGTTAACACGTTTTGCTTTGAAACATATTTTGTCCCTTTGTTTGTAAATGTTCATATAGTATACATGTCCTTCCTTGATCCTCCTCTCTTAAATAATTTATTTCCCTCCAAACATTCTAGATGTACTCTCTTGCTGTATACCACTTTCTTTTCACGCACATTAAAATTAAGGTACTCCCTCCCTCTGCCCCTAAATGATTGTCCAAATTTTATTTTAGGAGATACTGAAAATCTCAATTTTTTAAACAATTTGGTAACAACGATTCATATATAATCTTGTAATCTCCTTTCCAAACCTTTAGTTTTGCACGTATAAAGAAACCGATGAAAAAAAATTCGAAAAAAACGTTTATGGAGAAAGTCATGTTAAAAAAAGACACTCATTTAGGGACAAAGATTTTTTGAAAATGGACACTCATTTAGGGACAGAGGGAGTAATAATTTATTTCCCTCCAAATAATTTATTTCCACCCACACTCAAAAAAGAAATTTTCTTTTCACATATTAAAATTATTTTTGAACACCACCCCCACCCCCACCTCACCCCTACCCCACCACCTCCCCAACACCACCCATCCCACCGCCCTTCAAATTTTTTCTCATAATAATTTTTTTCTCATATTAAATTATTTTTTGCTCATATGAAAATATTTTCCAGAAAACATTTTCCTTAGATTTACCAAACAACCAAAAACATGTTTATGTCATTATCCGGAAAACATTTTCCGAAAAATGTTTTCCCCCAAACAAACGGAGCCTAAGGAGTGAGTTATACTCCCTCCATCTCACCTCACTTGAGACCTAATAGGTAGACACAATAACTAAGAAAAAAAGAATAAAATAAAGAAAAAATCTGGTAGAAAATAAAGATAAAGAATGAGAGAGGTAAATAGTAGTGTTGGTTGAATAAATTGAGTGGTGTAAAATGATGATAGAGGATGAGTGGTGAAGTAAGTTCAATAGAAACTTATTAAAAGTTTGCTATTTTAGGGAGGTAGGTTGGACGAACCAAAATGAAAATAAGCGTCAAGTAAGCTAGGACAGTATTCTTATTCTTTGGCGATGCTTATGCAAGAAAGAACATTGAAAGAAACTACCTCACTCCCACCATCTCGTTCAGCACGCACGTCATTCCTTCTATATAGGTGAGCTTAACGCGTACCAATTTTATAAATATACACACTACACTTCTCCAATTCACAACATAAATATATATCTCACTTTCCTCCTCCCAATTAGATAAAGCTTCTCTATCTAACAGTTGCTGGTTACATTACAGAGACAGCTCCGATGGTGATGATGCAAGGATACTCTATTTTATTTCAAATTTCTTCCATTTTTGTCGCGCTTCTTCTCTTTTACTCTGCAACGATTAAAGCTCAAGAAGTTGGTACGTAATGCTCAACTCTTGTATACTTTTTCTGTCCTAGAAAGTTTGTCTCATTTTGACTATTTTTGGTCGACTCATACTAAATTTGACCAAATTTCAATAGGATGATTAAATTGACATCAATGTTTGATCGAATTTCATTTGTTTTAAACATAAAAAGTCAAAATGAGACAAACTTTCTGAAAGATAGGGAGTATTTAACAGCCTTATTCAAAAAAAAAAATGTAGGAAATTAATTCCTTTTATTTCGTCTTTGAGTTTTATTCACCGAGTGCCCACAAATGGGTGTGGTGGTTGGAAGGTAGTAAGTCAAAAGGCAAAGTGTCCCTTTAATGAAAATGAAGTGGTTCAACAACTGAGAATAAATGAAAATGAAGTGATTCAACAACTGAGAATAATGAAGTGCAGTCTGACTGCACCAGCTTTATATTTTATTTTATTTTTGTTTTATTTTTACGGATCGCCTTTAGTTAAAAAGCTAATGTAATTGATTAATGTTGAGCAGAGAATGAAAGAGAATTTGATTATAGTAGAGGGGGAAACATGGGACCAGAAAGATGGGGGGAGATGCATTCAGAATGGATGGCTTGTAAAAACGGGACGATGCAGTCTCCCATTGATATGTCCAGCCATAGAGTGGAGATAATCCCTTCTTCAAAAAGAATACGAAGGAATTACAAGCCTCAAAATGCCACCATTAACAATAGAGGCCATGATATAATGGTAATTAATTTTGTATCTTTTCATCCCATTGCTTCAATTTGCTTAAATAATGTAGCATGTTTGATTATATACACTTATACTAGTCCTTTCCATCTTAAAATGACTTCTTTAATACCATTTCTAACAGTTTAGTCTAGTACTATGCAATTTTTTCTACTAAATAATTTCGGGTATGCAACGCAGGTGCGATGGGAAGGTGATGCAGGATCAATAAAGATAAATGGGACGGAGTTCGATCTTCACCAAGCCCATTGGCACTCTCCTTCCGAGCATACCATAAATGGCCGGAGGTATGTTCGGGCGTAATCACACAGAAACACACACAAGTAAAATAAAAATATATACAATGATTAGGTTAAAATTAACAAGTTGGTGAACAACAATATGTGTATTATTGGAAATGGATTACAGGTATGCCATGGAATTGCATATGGTACATAGTAGCGTTGACGCCGACATGAAGGAGAGAATAGCTGTTCATTCTGTTCTTTACAAGATTGGCAAACCTGACCATTTTCTTTCCCAGGTTAGTATTTTATTTCTTCATTTTTTGAAATCAACATTCACCCTGTTACAAATGTCATGTTTTTTCTAACATGTTTTCAAATAACTACTATTGTACTTTTAAATAAAAAAGGTAAGAAGAAAAACAAAAAATAATAAAATGACTATATGCATAACATGTTCGCGTGTCATGTTTTTCCTTACTTTATTATTTCAAAATAAAGTAATTATCACTATTTACAAAAAAAAAAAAAAAACTAAAGTACGTTTGTTTTTTAATTTACCATTTTTGTGTTCAATTTCATTTTATTTCTACCAATTTTTATGAATGAATTAGTTTATTATTTTTAGTTAAAATTGAAAATGATTGTGAATTTCAGTTGGCTGCGAATATATCATCTGTGAGAAACCGAGGGGATGAACACAGACACAGCGGAGTAATTAATCCGATGGACATTCAAATGAGTGGCAGAAGATTTTACAAGTACATTGGTTCGCTTACAGTTCCTCCTTGTACTGAAGGGGTTATTTGGACCATCAGCAAAAAGGTTATTTCACCTTTAAACTAGGCTAAATACTCCCTCCGTCTCATACTTATTGCTATTAAAAAAAGTTTACAGGAATTAAAAAATACTCCCTCCGTCCCATAACAAATAGGATTAGAAGAGTTTGCACACTAATTAAGAAAAATTAGTAAATATGTGGTTGATTATGAAGAGAGAGAATGAGTGGAATAAATAGTATTGTTAGTTGGATAAATTGAGTGGTGAAAAATGAAGAGAGAGACTGAGTGGGTAAATAGTAGTGTTGGTTGAATAAATTGAGTGGTGGAAAATGAAGATAGAGAATGAGTAGGGTTGAAACATTTCCATTTTAGGCAGTCTCACTTTTAGTAGGACATCTTAAAAAGGAAAGAAGTTTCACTTGTGCTGGGACGGAGGGAGTATATTGGAGTAATAAGTAATGTGAGTGGGTAAGAAAGAGAAAATAAGTTAATGGATAGTTATTGTGAGTAGGTAGGAGATGGAAAATTGAACATTTTAATTAGAGAAAATAAGTAGCGATAAGTTTGGGACGGAGAAAGTATACATGAAACTACTTTTTTTTTTATTATTATTGTTTTGGGACAGAAAATGGACATATTAACGGTCTAATTATTTTCGTTTTTAAAAAATTACAGATAAGGACGGTCTCATTGGATCAAGTCAATTTACTTAGAGATGCTGTTCACGACGTGAGTACGATACACTTATAATGTTTACTTTTATTTTGTTTTAAATAGCATATTACTTCCTCTATCTCATAACAAGTATTGCGTTGATTTGTTAAATATTTTGATTAATTTTCTTATCATATTAATGTTATAATAATATAATTATTTTTTTAAATGCAACGCTTATTTTAAACGACTAAAAAAAGGAAAACTTTAATATTTATTATTAAAAAATAAAATATATTTCATTCGTTCCTTTTATCTACGAAAATTGCTATATTATCCCACTTTAATACTTCCTCTATCCCAGAATAAATGTCTTATTTTCATTTTCATTTGTCGCAAAATAAATGTCGTCTTACTAATTGGCACAAGCATTGCAATATCAAATGAGGTGTCACTCTACTCGTATGAATAGATTGGGTCAATCAAGGAAGCACAAATAAAAGCTTTAAAACATTGATTTGTCAACTATGACATTTATTTCGGAACAAAAGGAGTATATAAATTCTCAAAATTGAAACTTTTTATTACTTTTAAGTATTGAAATTCACTTGTCAAATTCATACTGTAAGAGATAATTATCTCACATCTTCTAAAGAGAGAA